>JAGKTI010013566.1:1480-22854 GCA_018397915.1 Birgus latro
GAAGGAGCGTTGTGGTGTGGATGTGGACGTGATACGAAGTGTTACGAGAAACACGTTAACATAGTTTGAGCATGTAGAGAGGATGGAGAGTGAGAGACTGACGAGGAGAGTGTATGTGAGTGAGGTGGAGGGGGGCAGAGGGAGGAGGAGGCCAAGGATGAGATGGAGTGATGGAGTGGAGAGGTATATGAGAGAGGGGGGTGTGAGCTGGGAGCAGGGCAGTGAAATGGCGGGAGACAGAGTGACATGGAGGCGATTTTTGTTTGTGGCCACCCCTTACTGGATCAAGGAGTCTGGCAACAGATAGATAGATAGGCAGCACACACACACACACACACACACACACACACACACACACACACACACACACACACACACACACACACACACACACACACATAGGATTATCATTATTATTTTTTTATGACAGAATAGAGGAAGGAAAAACAAATGAATAAAAAAGATAATCCATATACAAGAATACTGGCGTCCTCCATTCATAAAACATCTGTAACAGTTGGACTTTTACAACTGTAGGTTGAAGTTTGGTGGGAAACAACTCTGGGGAAGCGAGTTCCAGAGAGAAGCATTTCGGGGAATAAAAGAATTCTGATAGGCAGAAGCTCTGCATTATGGCTGAGTGATATTCCAGTCATGAGTGCTACCAGATGCCCGTGTAGCACGAGGGAAGGCATGGAGAGGTGGCACAATGGACGCAACTTCGTCTGAGCATTTGCCATAAAAATATCTGTAAAATAATGCAAGGCAGGCAACATTCCTACTTACTTTAGGAGAGGTAGTTTGTTTATAATAGAAAAATTCCAACAGCTTTGTTCTAAATTTTGTCTAGTTGTTTTAATGCAACCTCTCCACATCCATTCCACAAGGGTGAGCAATATTCAAGCTAAGAGCGCACATGACTCTTATAAATTATAGCTAACTGCTCCTCAGTGAAGAAGTTACGGACCCTGTACAACAAACCAAGTTTCTCTGAGGCGGATTTAGCAAGTGGTCTAACATGAGAGGTCCAGCTGAGGGCATTATTAAGTGAGACACAGAGAATTTCAATGCTTTTGGGGATGGGAATATTAGTAGCATTGAAGGCAATATTCGAATCTGCAATATCTATCTACTAGTAAATTGTATATATTTGGTGTACTTGCATTAAATGAGACAAGGTTGTTTTGTCCCCATTCACTGATCGTAGATAAGTCTTGATTTATGGAGATGGCTGTACTGAGTTTAGAGTTAGAGATATCAGACTTTGTAAGTGGGTGTTTGAGTGTGAATGAACTGTGAAGTGTTGAGTCATCTGCGTATGAAATGATGGGATTGTGGATGGCAGAGAAAAAATCATTAATATGAACCAGGAACAGGGTTGGTGCCACAATTGATCCCTGTAGCACGCTGGAGTTAAATGAGTGGAAACTGGGATATGCATCATCTTCGTTTACTCTTATTTTTCTGTCGCTGAGATATGAGGAAAGCAAAGGAACAAAAGGCGTTAGTCCATAGCAAGGGAGTTTAGATAGCAGGGAACGGTGCCATACTCTATCAAAAGCTTTAGAAATATCAAGGGCTACTGCATGAGTTTCTCCATGTAGGTCGATTGATTGATGGATGGTATGGGTCAGGAGATTGAGTATGTCAGTGGTGGATCTTTCGTGTCGAAAACCATATTGTCTATCACCAATTAAGTTGTTGGATTCAAGATGCTTAACTATGTGCTGATTAACTGAAATTTCAAATACTTTACCAAGAGAAGATGTGACAGCTATTGGTCTGCAATCAGAGGGGTCAGAGGAACTTGCTTTCTTTGGAACTGGGTGGATATTGGCTTCTTTCCATGAATTAGGGAGTGAAGAAGTACGTATGCATAGTCTGAATAATTTAGCTAGAACAGAGGCAAGTTCTGGGGAACACTTTTTCAAAACAATCGGAGGAATTTCATATGGGCCTGGAGCTTTGTTGGTAACTGTCTTGGATGGATTATACGTGTCTTGTCTGTATTTTAAGTGGAACAATTTCTGGAGAGTCAAGTTCTAGTACCAGACATTCTGGCTGATTTTCTGTATGGTGGAATTTCTTGCAGATGTACTGGCAAAGATATTTGCTTTCCTATGTGGTTCATTTTTAATGTTGCCATCTGACGATTTTAGTGGGGAAATGGATGATGACTTGTTAAAGTTATTATTTAAAGAAATGAAAGCTGACCAGAATATTCTGTTGTCATTGGGGTCGTTAAGTAGTTTTGGTGCTTGATTTTGATGAAAGTTTGATTTAGCGAGATTTATTACAGCTTTTGCCATGGTTTCTAGCATTTTCAAATTGACAGAGTGATTTTTTTTTTAAATTTTAAGTAAGAGTTAAATGCTAATGACTTTTGGGCCGTTGCTCTGGCACAATTTCTATTAAACCATTTAGGAGAGTTCTATCTTTTGGTGAATTGTTGACTTGGTATGAATAATCCATACCAGCTAGTATTAAATCATTAATGTGAGACTGGGTAGAACTGACATCACTAGAGGAGAAAGACTGCCATGGAATGTCAGGAATATTATTTCTAAATCCATCCCAGTTTGCCATATTGAAGTGCCATCGAGTCACCCTGACAGGTTCCGAAGGGGAGGTTTGGGGGGACTAACTAATGAGACTTTGATGAGATTGTTGTAAGAGGATCCAAGTGGTGGCAGTACTTCTATCCTCTATTGATCTGGATTATTTGTCAGGAATAGATCCAAGAGACGGGCATTATGGTCAGGATTATCTGGTATTCTGGTTGGTAGCTTTACCAATTGCGTGTGATAAAACAATTCTGCAAACAGATTGCACTCCAGACCAGCATCGTCAGTCTTGGAAAAATGCAATAACGACTGAACATTATGTACGTTAAAATCACCCTAAATGGTAATTTCAGTGTTAAGGGCAAGATTAAGGTTACTCAACTGTGTGGATATTTAGTCAAATCCACTGGGTTCTGAAGATGCACTGGGGGAGCGATAGACTACACAGAAGTATTTGGTAATATTTAGATAATTTAATTTATACAGTGAGTAATCAAAATTAGTTGAAGTGAAGTTTAAAACAGTGTCAACTGCATATTGAGATTTGATATAACAACAGGTGCCACCCTTGTTACGGAAGTTTGTGAGGAGATGGTAACCAGGAAAATAAAATGGGGATATTTCGGTAGAGAGAGAGATTTGTGGTTCTGTGAGGAATAGGGCCAGAGGGGATATGGACTAGGAAAAAATGAAGTGAATTCAGATTGGTGCTGAGACCACGGATATTGGTGTAGAATAAGGCCACACTTTCACTTCCTCGCTAACGAGCATGAATGGAAATTGCAACAGTCTCTGTTGGCACAGTCGCTTGATGGCGACCGGGAGGACCCTGTACCGCCAGCCCTACCCTGCCGGTGGTGGCAAGCCGAGATACCACCTCGTTTGCTTGTAATAATGCAGCGGCTATTGCTAATGGGAGTGAGAATAGAAGGTGTGATATCTTACGTGCATGTAGTGTGGTGTAGACAGTTGAAAGCAGAGGTATATGAGATACTACCACCATGGTACTTTTGCCATAAGAATAGGAAATACTGCATTTTGTTACAGATATATATGATATGCAGAAAAATATTAATACCACTAAAAATTTTCTACTGTCCTGAGTAACCAAATATAGATGCTTAAAGAAAGAGTATAAATCCCACCCTGTCATACCGATACTTTGCATTATGTTGCATTATGAACATTTCTTTCAAGTATTTACCTGCTTCGTCTTAATAAAATAAATACCGTAACAGGTTAATAGCTGGAGGCAGTTGTGTTGGATGCTGGGACTGGGATGACTTGGGAATGTAAGATCTGTTCTCTGGCTCTCAAGTACAGGCCTGTACATGCCTTTTCACATGTTAATATTCATACTTCCTACTTTTAACACGGGGTACTGCACTAGGATCAGTGAATTAAAAGCAGTTATTTTATACTAAGAGAGAGAGAGAGAGAGAGAGAGAGAGAGAGAGAGAGAGAGAGAGAGAGAGAGATGAAGACATATAGTATATAGCGAAGCTGAATGGTCAGGAAAGTGAGAATATAGATCTCTTCAATTATCTGGGTACTCTGATGAACAGACGGAAGTTTTGATGATAAAGTGCAAGAAAGAGTAGAGTAGGGAAGGAAGGCTGCAAGTACACAGAGCACAGTGATAAGGCACAGGGAACTTAGCAAGGAAGTAGAGTAGTTGTTGCATGACAGTACTATGATCCTCACTCTCCTGCATGAAAGTGAAGCTTGTACTATGTTGAAAGGACACAAATCTTGAGTAAGAGGTATGGAAATAACCTATGTGACAAATGGATGTGGAGCTACATGGAGAGACATACGCATATGAAAAATTTAAGGAGTGCTGTGATGTTCATGCGAATGTGCTAGAAAGTGTTTGGAGAAAATAATATCTTGAGATGGGTTGGCCTTGTGGAGAAAATAGAGAATGATAGCCTCGCCTGGGGAATTGATGTGAGTGAAATACATGGGAGAGGGGACAGAAAAAATTGAGGATGTTATGGAGGGTTGCTGTGGAGAGGTATATAGGTGAAGGTGATGTTAGCTGAAGAGAGGATAACCTGAGACGAAGGGAAGATTGGCATGGAAGGCGATTCGCATGTGGCCACCATTTCCGGGGTTAAGGGGTCTGCCTAAAGATACATGTATGTATAAAAAAGGGAAGGTCAAAATAATATGATGCCTTCCTTATCCCTCGCAACCAAACTCATTCTACAGCGTGGTGTTCCCTCAGACTCGCTTGTTGTTGAGTGCGTGTGGGCCGCAGGAGTACACATGTGACGATGGCAGATGTGTGCCTCGGTCAGCGCGTTGTGATCACCACCACCAGTGCCCAGACCTGAGTGATGAACACAACTGCACCATCATTACCCTACCAGAGAGTTATTCCCGTCAGCTGCCTCCGCCGTCAGAATTCGGTGTCCCACTCCAGATCAATGTATCTCAGGAGATAACCTCTGTTGGCCAGTTTGACTTGGTTGGTTTCAGGGTCAGTCTCTATATTATTCAACAGGTCACATGGAGAGACTCTAGGATTCTTTTCCATAATCTCAAGAAGCGGAGATCCTCTAACAATTCCAAGGTATGACAGTGGTTAAGTGTACATTAATTTTGTTGTGCAATATACAGACTACAAACTTCTTTACCCTTCAGTAAAAGGAAGTAATTGTTTTATGTTTGTGATACTGCCAGATGATTATATGCAATTTAGTGCAGATTTACTGGATTGGTGAGGCTAGGTACCGACTTCTGTAATTCTAGCACACTTCAGACCTGAGTAAAAATTTAAGAGTTGGAGGAGCTGAACATTAAGGAAAAAAAAAGAAAAAAAAAGACATATTGGAGTCAGAGGGGTTAAGTGCAGATATAATGAAGCCAAAGTAAGTTAATGGACAGTATAAATGATGATTAACCTGCCCCGTCCCAACAACTTTTTACCTAACCCACCCCCAGAACCTGGCAAGTTTTCGACTGTCTTTTTTTTGGCTCAAACCTCCGCTTTTGGTGAGAAACCTCGAAAATTCAGCGAGAAAGCACTCACCTGAAGTAAGAAATGCACTAAACAGGTGAGACTCCTCACCTGGCTACCACTTTCTATGATGCACACTTCATAAAAGATACTCCCTATGCAAGGGAAACTTAACCAAAACCACTCAGACTTGGTAATTATTTATTTATTTGGTATGAATTTATATGTAGTACAAGAGTATTTTGGTTTTCACAATATAGGCGATATAAGCGTTGCTCACTCAACAAACACATCAACATACTGCACCTACCTTGGTGACGTTACCTCCTCATTATGTCTGTTCATTACTAACTCTGGTGCCATGTAATCTTTGCCCTCCACATCGAGAATCACTTTCGCCTTGAATTTCGTCGTCGGAGAGACTGTTGTGGTACGTGCCAGGTCACTGCTAACAGGTGAGTTGAGAGAAAATGGCGCACCCCCCGAGGGGGGGTTATGCAAGGTCAGTCAGTGTTGCCACCTGGCTGGGGGTAGAAGAAGGTCTCCCACATATGCCTGTAATGGCGAGAATTTTGCATTCTTCATAAAATAAGTAAATCCCACCGGACTGACACCAGTGTAATGCCGTGTACTTCGGGCATTATAGGGAAATTAAATTACCTAATCACACTGCGTTTGCCGCCAGTGTAGGGGCGAGAAATTTACATTGCCCATAGGATATCAAGAATAAGGCCTCATTAATAATTAAAATTATTTGGTATCGCTGCCACCACCCAGCCATTGCCGGGAAAAAAAAAAGAATTAATGTTATTTATGGTTTAGTCCCTTTCGATGGAAGAGGGACAAGGCCTATGTCAATAACATGGTAACGTGATCATTTTAGAGGAGAGCGTGGTTCTTTAGATGAACATGCTTTGTGGGCCATCCCGTTTTTACTTGTACTACCCCATAGGATTATAACCAAACACACTTGTCTATTATCTACTTATCTATATTAATGTCCTTAATTACACAGCAATGATATAGTTTCAAACCAGATTAATTACTAGATCTTAATCACTTGTCTCCATTACGGCAGAATAATTGACAGAGAATGCAAGATCTATTCCACACAAGCTTCTCCCGACTGCACCATAGAAAACCTTTTCAACAGGGGTAACTCTCATAAACTACTCCACGCACGGTCGCACAAGGACTCGTGGCAAGACCCAGTTACAACGGGTTACAACGGTTTACTTCAGTTCTAAAGAAATCAACCTTATTTTACCTGGGTTACACCACATGACATATCTAGTAAAAATATACTTAACCAAAATTATTACACTATTGAACTCAGTGCTCACAGCACTGCACACGGCGGGACAATACACTTTTCCGCCTTCTCACACACCTTTAACCAACATATTACATTTGTTTTATAAGAAATTAGCTTACTAAGTGGACCAACCGACTTTGACTATACTGTGCATTGGAAACAGACTATGTGTAAATTAGTGTAAAGGGCTTTCGGGCACTGGACTTGTGACTCTCAAACAATGGCCTGCGCAGATTCCATGACCCGACGCCATTTGCCGGCTCTGAAACACGAGCGTCCACACCCAATGAAGTCTTCCTCGAGAGTCAGGGGTTTGATAATATGCTCAGATATCTTACTTTAATTATGGTTATATCAACAACTAATTATGATGACGTATAAGAGAAAAATACTGTAAATACGGAGCTTTACCTGAAACACGAGCGTCCACACCCAATGAAGTCTTCCTCGAGAGTGTCGCTCCCTGGGCACGCGAGAGCTCATGCCCGCGAACATCCGCTCCGATCGCACTGTCTGGCTCTAACTACAAACAGTTACGTTACTGTCACCAGGTTATAACAACGCACCAGAATTTGCAATAAACACGTACGCATTACTCTACTTATAAAAATATGACTTATGATGAGTTAAATTTTGTGGCAATAGAATAGGTTTAACAATCGAACATACGATGCCTGAAATCACGGTTTGATACAATTTTCCTCTCTGTTTAGTTCGCCGCGCCAACACATGATGCAATCACTGATATCTATACTAAATGAATTAATTTTCGCGGTCATCTATGACATTCATCAATAGTCTGGCTTTACTTAAGTTCTTAAACAACGTTATTCAGTAGAACAATACGGCTACACTAGCCTAAGTACAAAAATTCTGAATTCTAGTTATAAATATGACTACTCGCCAATATAAGCACCAAATTAACTCTCTATGCGGTTCAACTGAGGCCAGATGCCTGCCTGTCCCTTCCAGTTGCTTCTACTAGTAAAATCAAGCCCAAAATACGATTTACAAAGTCCACTTCACACTTTACTTTTCAACACGGTCCAGAATATACACTTATCACTTACATAACCTAATGTAAATCACACATTATATTATATACTTAACCTATACTTATACTAACTTAAATTACTCTTATACTAGCTATATGTAAAAAAAAATGGCATTACATGCCTACCAAAAATCTCCCGCGAATCTTGAAAAATGTGGAAACGACGGGCCTTGCAATTGCAAAATGTATGATGTACGTCGTCGGGACTGAGAGACGGGTTAGGGTGTGACGTGCATAGTACATCGAGGGGACGAGGCGGGTTAAAGCCTTCAATAGTACCAACACTAGCACTGAATATCATCTTACTTCTTAGTTCTCGGGACGGTCAGATTTTTTAGCAAAATTTGTTTCCTCACTGTCCCTGTACACTCAGCAATACAAATGGGAACATGGATGTAAATTCGAGTGCTTCATATTGTGTTCAAGAGGAAGGATGAGACTTTGGAAAAACCTAGTGCTTGGCTTAATGGCCTTTGTACAGTCAATATGCATTAGAGCCATATTTGATAAAGCTGAGGGTGCCAAGGTGCAGACAAACCCTCACTTACTGATGATAATTTCTGACGCATGTGATGATGCAACATGTCTGACCTTTCCCTGTTGGTGCTAGATGATTACATCTACCAACTGTATGTGTTCCATACCTGACCATGAATATTTAGGGACATCTTTGCACCTTCATGCACTTAGTTTTATTAATGCAGCTGTTGATCTTGAATACAACACTGTGCACGTAATTTTAATAATAAAGCTGTTTATTTGAGCCCTTTTCTTCTGTTGCTTCAGATACCAAGGGACATGTGGCTGCCAGACTTCCAAATAGAGTCAAGCAACAGAAGTCCAGCCAAAGTGACGGAACAACGTTCCTCCCTCCTGGTGCAGCGGGACACCGACCCTCTACCAGAGGACCTCAGTCAGCCCAGCCAAGGTGTGTCAGTCACCCCAGCAAAGACTGGGTGTTCGATGGGTCGTGAAGGTACTTTTATGCGCATCAGATACAGTAGATGACAGAATAGTTTTGAATAGTAAAGTTTACTGTACGAGAGACACTTGTTCCAGTTGTGTAAGACAGACTTGTAGGAGCTTTAATAATACCTCTCAGCATGAAATCAATGAAATGTTGCACAGAATGCTTGAAAACCTTCACCTTACAATAATATAAAACACAGACTTATTGATCTTTGGATTCGTTTCCATTAGTCACTATCCAGATATTCAACAAACGATAAACATGGAGTGACATTAATGTGGTGTATTACAGACCAGGTGTATCATGGGAAGAACAACACACTGATGTTGGTGCAGCAGTACTCAGTTACCTTCAACTGTCAGTTCCTCCTCGGCAAATACCCCTTTGACACTCAGCGCTGTTCTCTCGTGTACCGCCTGTCTGATGCTGGACACCGCTTCACGTACCCTAATGTTAGTTTAACTTAACTGAGTTCTTTGATTTTGAACCCAAATCATGCTACATACACGCTGTTAATAGTTATATTATGATAATAGTTCCTTTTTCAGCCAGCACTTCAATTACTGTAGCGTAAGTTTCTTTGGTCTTGAACCCAGCCCCATAACTATAGTCGGTTTGAACGGTTTCACGGAGTCTGACGCACTGAATTTGCCAGCTGAGGTGGTGGTGGTGGTGGTGAGATTTGCCACACTGGTGTGGCACGGGCTCAGGGTGGAGAGCCCGTCAGAGGATGGCATTAAACAAGGAGGCGTCCTCTGCATGGCGACGGAGGACGCTGGCGTAGGGGGGGGGGGGCGGGGGGGGGCGAGAGAGCAGAGTGGTCGCGGCGCCAATGGTCGGGCGCCGACGAACTGCAGTGGTGCCGCCCCGACGATACCCCCGCTCGCCCAGCTCCCCAGCAGCAGGTGGAGGCCCAGGGGGGAAGGCCCAGTCGCAGTGGTTGGAAGGTTAGCTCCCCGGTCCTGGTGGAAGAGGAAGGGAGAAGAGGTGACCCTTAACCTCCTGGTGGCGGACAGGGCTGCTCCGTAAAGCGACAGGCCCATCCTCCCCGGCGGAAACACTGCTGCAGAGAGCTGGTCCCACCGAGAGCAGCGGTGGAGGTGTTGTCTCGGTGGGAGATGGACTGCGAGTCTCCCCCAGCTGAGGACAGATGCATTTGTTAACACTGCACGATGCACTTAGGCTGTGATTGGTCAATTTCCGTTGTGTTTGAACGTTCACCAAATTGACTTTGTATTCCAACCAATGCCCTCATTTATTTGTAAGATACTGGATTATACAGAAACATATTAAAGCAATGATACCTTTAATGATAAATATGTGCCTTTTATATTACTAGAGATAAACCTGAACGACACTGATAAGAAAACTAAGTAATGTCGCGACTGGATGCATACGGACACAGCGACTGATTCATTTAAATTCATTTCATTATGTTTGATTTCGTTCACACTGCACGCGGTTTTATTATAGCAACATAGTTCAATTATTATTTTCTCATGGGGTTTGCTTTTATCTTACATTCATTTCTCACACCATTAATAAAAAAATTTGGTTCATTCTACAGTGATGTAACCCATTCCTTTCCCGACTCCTCTCTGTCAAGGGATTAAAGAATCCCTCGAGCTAGACCTTACAATGAGATCATATAGCCGCGCTAGGTAACAGGAGGGCGCTACCCCTCCTGGCACGGCAGTCCTGGGCGCGGCTCGAACTCATGACCCCCCCCCCGTCCCGAGCTCGATGCTTTACCTCTGAGCCATCGTGCCCCCCTCTCTGTCAAGGAAACAGATATATATCATGCTTGAGGAAAGGGTGCATGGTTGCCAGGGATAGGGTGTCCGTCTGTCTGTCTGTATGTCTATCTCTTATGATACTTTTTTCAGGAAAATCAAACTTATTAATGTAAGAAATAATTTTACTGAATCTCACTATGAATAAAAACAAATGTAGATTTTTAAAGACACTGTTACCTATGAAGGTAATGAAAATGTGTCTGTACACTATATGTATTGAGAATAGCATGTATTGGCCCCAGTGTGTGTGTGTGTGTGTGTGTGTGTGTGTGTGTGCTTACACAAATCATAATTATTAGAAGATAAGTTAAGCGTATTTAGGGTAAGATTGTATATTAGTAGATGAGGTAATGAAGGGCATGGTGTGGACTGTGACACTGTGTAGTAGTGGTGAGAAAAACATTCGAGCCTTCAAAGGACCTCGGAACTACGACCTTGCTATGAACGTCTGAATTCCCACCACAGTCGCTAACTGTGTCCGTATGCGTGCAGTTGCGACTTTACGTAGTTTTGTTACCAATTTACGTTATCTCTAAGAATTTACAAGGCACATATTTGTCATTAAAGTTATCATTGCTTTAGTTTGTTTCTGTATTATCTGGTATATTATAAATATATGAGGGCGTTGATTGGAATACAAAGTCAGTTTGGTGCACGTTGAAACACAACGGAAATTGACCAATCACAGCCCGAGTGCATCGCGCAGTGTTACCAAATCCACCTGTCCTCAGGTGGCAAAATCAGTGCGTCAGTCTCCGTGAAACGGACTATACTAGAGGCATCAATCGATTAACAACGGGCTTGCACTGCCCAAACCCATATCATTAAGAGAATTATAATTAACTTCTCCACTACGTGGATTTTCCGTGACTACAGTGTCCCTCAGATGGGGATTTTGGGACAAAGATCTGTTCCGTCTGTAATAACCTCTCTCCATATGAAATAGTGGAACATCACACAGAATAAGGAAATGCATTTCCATCCATATATGGAAATTTTCCTGGTACTGAGGCCACGCTAAAATGACCAATCTGGTTAGTTCACTTAAAGTGCTATGTAAGGGATTGCAGTCATGTGTAACAACTACATAATAATCACCTAAATTGCACAAATAAATTCATGGAATATTTACAAGTGGATCTAATTCAAATAAAACATGTATATTTATTATAGTACACCCATGCACCAAAGTTTCTGTACCCCCTCGGTGGAAGGAAGTGGGTGGAAGGAAGTGGGTGGAAGGAAGTGGGTGGAAGTCAGGGTTAGAGATAGGGCAGGCGAACGGACAACCGTGAGTGGTAGTTTGGTACTGAGCTTCGAGGCAAATGGTGAAAAAATGAAATTGGATTCGAAACATTTCCGTGCTATTCACCTGCAAAACATGTTTGTAACAAAGAGCATATAATATAACATAGATCTGGAGAAAGCATATGACAGGGTGGATAGACAAGGTTTGTGGAAGGTATTAAGAATATATGGAGTGGATGGAAAGTTCTTGAAGGCAGTGAAGAGTATGTATGAGGATGCTAAGGCTGCAGTGCGTGTGGATAGCAAACTGAGTGAATCTTTCTATTTGAAGGCTGGGTTGAAACAAGGATGTGTCACGTCTCCATGGTTGTTCAGTTTGTATATGGATGGGGTTATAAAAGAGATACAAGGTCGGGCAGTGGATGTTGGAGCGGCCCTAGTGAGAGAGGGCAGTGTTTGGAAACTCCCTGTACTGTTGTTTGCAGATGATACTGTGTTGTTGAGCGAAGACGAAGGGGAGCTGCAAGGCTTGGTAGATGAGTTTGGGAGAGTAAGAGTAAAGTGATGGTCTTCGAAAGAAGTGAAGCCAGTGAATGTACAGTGAGATTGGATGGGAAGGATATGGAGAATGTGAGTGAATTTAAGTACTTGGGCAGTGTGATGAGTAAGAATGGAAGTCTGGAGGGTGAAGTGCTCGAAAGGGTGCAGCAGGGAAGGAAGGTTGCTGGTTCGTTGAAAGCAGTGATAAGAAACAGGGAGGTGAGCATGGAAGTGAAAAGTTGTTACATGACAGTATTGTGATACCAACTCTGACATATGGAAGTGAAGCTTGGACCGTGTTGTAAGGACAGAAGTCAAGAGTGAGAGCAGAGGAAATGAGTTATTTGAGAGGAGCATGTGGAGTCACATGGAGAGACAGACTAACAAATGAGGAAGTGAAGGAGCGTTGTGGTGTGGTTGTGGACGTGATGGGAAGCATTAGGAGAAACACGTTAAGGTGGTTTGGGCATGTGGAGAGGATGGAGAGTGAAAGACTGACGAGGAGAGTGTATGTGAGTGAGGTCGAGGGGGCGAGAGGGAGGGGGAGGCCGAAGATGAGATGGAGGGATGGAGTGGAGAGATATATGAGAGAGGGGGGTGTGAGTTGGGAGCGTGGTAGTGAAATGGCAGGGACAGAGTGACATGGAGGCGATTTGTTTGTGGCCACCCCGTGCGGGATTAAGGCGTCTGGCAATAGATAGATAGATAGACTACTTTGGTATCATGGACTCCTGTGAAATTGGTTCAGACAAGACCCATCTGTTTCTGATCCTCATCATACAAATGAAGCACCAAGCCAGTTGTATATAAGCTGCGACTGGTTATTACCACTGAGGGGAGATCAGAAAGCCGACCATGACGGACGACACACGTGCTGACGATACTGTCCGCAACCCTTTGAGGGGGGCAAACAGTCAGCCACAGTCTCCTGCAGCCCAGAAGATCAAGGGGGCTGTGGTTTGGTTTAACATGAGGATGGGGTACGGGTTCATCAAACGCCAGGATACTGGTGTTGATGTTTTCGCGCACTGTTCGCCGATCGTTAAGCCGAACCCATGGCATCTCGAACACTCCCTAGGTGATGGAGAGCGGATGGAGTTTGGTCTGTTTGGGACTCCAAAGGGTCCTGTGACCCAGGATGTTATGGGGCCAGGAGGTGTAGCCGTGCAGGGCTCTGCTCATGCATAGCGACGTCTCATGGCCCAGGGACGTCAGGCCAGGGATCATGGGAGTCCTGAGCAGCTAAATCTGCTCATGGAGATGTGTGTAGCGATGGAGAAGGCTTTTTGTGAGGGTGATAAGGGGGTTTGCACGTTCTCCTCCCCAAGATCTTTGAGGAGAACAGGCTGCCTCGCCTTATCATCCCCGAGTGCTTCGCTCGCGGCATACACTCGATTCCCCGCTGATGGGAGCATCGGGCCCAGCAGTAATGATCTGCTGCTCCTCGTCAGACCCCGAGAAGAGGCTGCGCCTGGAGGCCCCCCTCAACATGAAGACTGCCACTCCCACTCCTGTTGACGACCCGGCAATGACTACAACCTCAGCACAGACAACTGCTGACGTTCAGGACCAACCGTTAAAGACGGAGGAGGGGCAGGATTCTTCAGATACTGCCTCCATGGCTGAAGAAGCGTCGAGTGGCTCCTCACCAGGGGAGGAGGTTCGCGAGTCCTCCACTCCTCTGGCAGTGGAGGGCCCTCCATCACGCCCCCCAATCATCGACCTCAAGGATCAGCTTGACATAGCCGCCTACTGACACCTCCTGGCCCTCAGTTTCTACACCCGGTCGTACCAGCTCGGAGCCACGACCCATACCATTTACGACCTGCTCCAGGCTGCCGATCTGGATGAGGACATCAGACCTGTGCTGATCGTCAGAGGGGAAGGAGGTATGTCTAGCCCAGTGGTTCTTAACCTTTTCACTATCACGCCCCCTCTAGTAGTTGGTCCTTCCCTCCACGCCTCCCCCCCCTCCCCCTGCGCATCTTCAACCAAATTGATAAAATTCCCTCCAAGATTTTAAGGAAAAACTGAAAAAATGAGTGTTTTTAGTCCATTGAGAGTGAATTCTGTGCAAACAATATACCCAGCATATTTAATGAGGTTACTCTCTTACTAATTTAATGAGATACTTGACTCTGTTTCTTAGCTACCAGATCTTGAATGCGTGGTCGAATGCCAGAGGGTGCACAACGTAAGTTCCCTTCAGCTTTCAGCCCGTTTCTGTACTTGGTCTTGACAGCAATGAGCATGGAATATGCAGCTTCACAAAGATACATGGATGCAAACATTGTCAGAATCCGAAGAGCTTGATGTGAAATCAGAGGGTAAACAGGAAGGTACTTGACCCAGAATGTCTCAAGATCCAGTTCTTTGAAATCTTCCTCATCTGAGGAGTTGAATTTTAACTCAAGAAACTCCTCTTGCATTTCATCTGAAACATCAGCTACCTGAGCGCAGTTGGTTCTACTCCCCTGTCCAGCCTCAATCCTTTTATTATCAAGAAAGTGATTGATGGATGTGCAGTAGAAGTGGAGCAGGTGAAAAAACTTGCTAACGGAGATCTCGTAAAGACTGCAAACTCGTCCCAGGTTAAGGATTTGATGAAGCTGAGCAAATTTCATTGCTATGATGCTGTGCCGAGGATCCCTCAGTCCATGAATACCTGCAAAGGTGTTATCACCTGCAGGGACCTCATGGTTATGAAAGAGGACATCATCCATGAACTTGCTCAGCAAGATGTAATTGGTGCTCGCTTTATCACTCGTTTCCAGGAGGGCAAGAGGAAGAAGACAGCCACAGTAGTCTTGACTTTCGGAAAAGTATCTCTTCCTACTTATATGAAATTTGGATACGAAATTATCAGTGTGAGACCATACATTCCCAATCCCCTTCGTTGCTCAAAGTGCCAGATTTATGGGCATCATGAAAAGATTTGTCGGGCTTTGAACTTGGTGTGTGGCAAGTGTGCGGCTGTAGGTCACTCTGCAGACCATTGTACATCTGAGACCGAGTGTTCCTTTCACTGCATGGGCGTTCACTCCACTTCCTCGAGGGTTTGTCCCAAGTGGAAGGAGGAGAAAGAAGTTTGCACAGAAGGCGACTGAGGGCATATCCTTTTACAATGCAAGGAAGAAGGTGAAGGAGTTGCATGCAACTCCCAAGCCTGATGTCTCCTATGTGTCAGCTGTTGTGTCCCATCCTGTGATGTTCACTGTGGAGACACAGACTGACCTTACATTTCCTCCTCATGCCATGCACCTTACCTCTCAGTCTAAGCCTCCTGTACGCTCCAACTCTTTCACTGACTTGCCCGCGGCATCCACTTATTCTCAGGCTGCTGCTGCTTCTTTGCAGTTGGTGCGGCCAAAACAGAAGTCTGACAAGTGAGATAAGATTAATTTGATCACTAATCAAACAGTATCGTTCTCATGTCCTTCCTGCTCCTTGTCCAGCGAGGGAGAGAAAGGGTAGCTCTTCCTCGGTGGAGTCTGGGAGCCTAGTTATTGATGAAAATATGGAGGTTTCCACCAGCAAGCACTGGGAAAGGTCCCCCGGTAGCCTCTCTCGCAGTCGCGGGGGGCACAAATAAACTAAGCACACTGGCAACCCTCATAAATCTTAAACCGCCGCATTCACGGTGTTACAGTAGACCTGTATGACTCATGGGAATAAATTACACAATATAGCAATTCTGCTTTCTATACACAGGCCAGAGTTTATTTGTTTACAGGAGATGTGCTTGGAGGATCACCCTGATCGTCATCAGCTCAAACACTACCACTCGTATAGAAAATATGATGGTCACGGAGTTGCCATATACACACACAAATCGCACCCACAAACAGAAGTGATTCTAAATTCTACTCTGGAAGCGGTCGCGTGCAGGGTAAAATATAATAATACGTATCTGTCTATTTGCTCTCTGTACTGTCCTCCACATGGCCCCACTGATAGTGATGCTTTAAATTCACTATTTGAACATCTCACTGGGAATAAGTTAGTGTTGGGCGATTTTAACGCCCATCACTATCAGTGGGGTAGCCTGAGGATCGATGGTCGTGGGGAGGAAGTAGCTGACCTAATACTACAGTCCAACCTTTGTCTTCTGAACAATGGTAGAGCGACTCGTGTAGATGATCATACTAGTAACTTTTCGGCCATTGACTTTGGCCTCCCCAGGTATACATCAAGATTTCTCATGGGACCCTTATGACGACTCCTTGGGAAGTGATAATTTACCCATCTCTCTTTCTTATACATGCGACATCGTTTCGGACCCTCCTCCTCCAAAATTTAACTATAAGAAAGCAGATTGGGGATCCTTCTCAAGGATCGCCAATTTAGATATATCTGGGGAGACCATAAATGTTAAGGTCGAAAATTTAACCAATTCCATAATACACGCAGCTGAGGCTGATATTCCCAAGACTTCTACAGTTCCTGCAAAGCATAGAGCACATTGCTGGATGCCGGATTGCCGACAAGCATTAACCCATCACGTCCCGACCGATTTCCAACCTACGATACCCCCAAATCCCGAGCATTTTTGGAATTTTTTTTTAATGGGTCAAACCTTCGCTTTAGGTGAGAAACATCGAAAATTCATAGAGAAATCGCGATCCAGTGCTTAAAACTGTTGATACAGGTGTTATGCAACCTAACGTTTTCCTTCTTTTTCAGGTTACCTGGCTAAAGAAAACGAACTATGGAAGGGTTAACTAATTCAAGCCACTTTCAGTTATGTATTTATTTATGTATTTGGTACGAATTTATGTGTAGTAACAGACTATATTGGTTTTAACACATTTATATAGGCATTAGAAGCATTGTTCAGTCACCAAACACATCCACATATGGCACCTTCATTTATGACATTACCACCTCATCACTTCTGTTTGTTTCTTGCTCTAGCTTCTTTATTTCTTTGTCCTCCACCTCAGGAATCGCTTTCACTGTGAATTTCGTCATTGGAGACACCGTGGGGCAACATGTCTTTACTGGCCAGCTTACTGCTAACAGGTGAATTGCCCAGTGTGGGGGGAGGGGGGTTAGGTGGGGCCAGGCAGTGTCCCTGCTTGACAGCAGGTAGAGGAAGGTCTCCCACATATGCCTACCGAAAATTACCCATGAAACTTGAAAATTGTGCAAATTATGTCTCTTGCAATTGCACGACGTACCCATACGTCGATGGGTGTAGCTGTGACAAAACATCGCGACGTACCTATACGTCGATGGGATTCCTCGGGTTAAGGAAATGCAATAGGAGATACAGGATTTATCATATTAACCCGAGGCGTCCTGTCGGCGTATTGGTACGTCACAACGTTTTGTCACAGCTAGACCCATCGACATATGGGTATGTCGTGCAATTGCAAGGTTCATAATTTGCACAATTTTCAAGTTTCATGGGTGATTTTTGGTAGGCTTATGTGGGAGACCTATCTGCTGTCAAGCGGGGATACTGCCTGGCCACCTGACCCCTCCTCCCCCCACACTCGGCGATTCACCTGTTAGCAGTGACCTGGCCAGTAAATACATGCTGCTCCACAGTCTCTCCAATGACGAAATTCACGGTGAAAGTGATTCCTGAGGTGAAGGACAAAGAAATAAAGAAGCTAGAGTAAGAAACAAACAGAAGTGATGAGGAGGTAATGTCGTAAAGGAAGGTGCCATATGTGGCAATGCTTTTATTGCCTCTATAATTGTGTGAAAACCAATATAGTCTTGTACTACACATAAATTCGTGCCAAATAAATAAATAAATATGTAATTCAAAGTGGCTTGAATTAGTTTACCCTCCCATAGTTCGTTTTCTTTGAGGCCACATACCCTGAGTGAGAACGAAAGGTAAGGCTGACTCATCACCTGTAGCACCATTTATAACTTCAGGAGGGCAATTTCTCTATGAATTTTCAATGTTTCTCCCCAAAAGCGAAGGTTTGAGCCAAAAAAATAAAATTTTCCGAAACTGCTCGGGACTGGGGGGTATCAGAGGTTGGAAATCGGTCGGGACGTGACGGGTTAAGCATACTGAGGACAATTTTATTGCATATAAACAGGCGCGGGTTGAGGCAAGGAGAATAACAAGACGGGCCAAACGTGACTCCTGGCGGTCATTTGTGTCCATGGTGACTCGTGCTACACCGTTAAATAAAATCTGGTCCACCATTAGAATATTAAATAATAAAGGCCCATATATACCTGTTACCACACTTCAGGTCAATAACACCACCTATGACGATCCCGTGGACGTTACTAACATCCTTGCCAGAAGTTTTTCGTATGTAAGTAGCTCAGCCAATTATGAAACGCGTTTCCACCATCATAAGCGCACGGCTGAGCTACAGATAATAGATTTTGCCACAGAAGACGTAGACTCCCCGTACAACAAAGAGTCTGCGATAGATGAACTGCTTCTTGCCCTTAAATCCTGTAAAGACACCAGTCCTGGACCAGAAACCATCACGTACGGTATGATCCAGCATCTTAATCAGGACAACCTGTTTAAGCTGTTAGCATTGTACAATGAGCTTTGGGCGTTCTGAACGTTCCCAAACTAATGACACTTTGCTCATGTCATACCGATACCCAAAGAGGCCGGTACTCTTATGAATCCCAGTTCATTTTGTCCTATTGTGTTGACATCTTGTCTATGTAAAGTCATGGAACGAATGGATAATAATAGGCTTCTTTTTGTTTTAGAGTCGAAGATTTTGTTAAATGATGAACAGTGTGGCTTCTGTAAATACAGAAGTTCACTAGATCATATAATGAATTTGGAGCATTGTATTGCAGAGGCGTTTGCCAATAAAGAATTCATGATAGGGGTGTTCTTGGACATCCACAAAGCCTATGACATGACTGGCGACACAGGGTTTAATAGGAAATTTGCCTATTTATATTTCAAATTTCTTAAGGGACAGAACTTTCTCTGTCAAGTTGTCCCATAACGTAACATCAGATATATTTATCCAGGAAAACGGGGTGCCACAGGGAAGTGTGCTTAGCCCCACTATATTTTGTATTATGATCAATGATATTCTGTCATCAGCTCCCATTCCGAGGAATCTTAAATACTCACTCTATGCTGACGATTGTGCAATTTGACACACTTCCCGTAATGCACAATTTTCGGCTGGGCAGATTCAAGCAGCCCTTGACTCCGTCCACCAATGGGCCTTGCAGTGGGGTTTTAAGTTTTCCATCCCTAAATGTGTCACTGTAGTTTTCACTAATCGTAACATCCCCGATTTGCGTTTATTTTTGGATAATCAAGCGGTACCTCCACTTTGATCACAGATTGAATTTTAAACTTCATGTTAATAATTTGGTTGCTCGATGTGATAAACCATTAAATGTCCTCAAGTACATAGCGGGATCTATCTGGGATGCTGACAGAAAATCTTTATTAATGGTGTATAAGTCCCTTATTAGATCAAAGCTAGACTATGGCACATAGGAGTATGGCTCGGCATCCGATACCACACTGAGGAGGTTGGATGTGTTGCAGAATAAATGTTTACGAATGTGCCACTGAGCCATCAGGTTTACACGTGTAGCTCGCATGGAAGTGGAGGCGAATGTGTCTCCCCTCCGTATCCGCCACGACCACCTGGCCCTATCCTATGGGTTAAGAACACTCAGAAGTAGTAATATAGGCAACATAGCCTGTACTCCTCTGCGTCAATACCACAATCTTATGCGAGGGGTCCTTCGGCCACTTGCCGTTCGTCTCACTTACTGAATTCAGGAGCTTCCTGTGACAAGTTGGTGACTAAAAATATAGTGCCTTGGGAGCCACCGAGCTTTAACGTAGATGTTTCCTGGCTCCCAGCGCCTAAGAACAAGGTGCCGGAGGTGGAGGTCCACCACTTGTTTCGTAATATCATCATTTGTCACTTGAGGTCCCAGCAATTGTACACCGATGGCTCCAAGTTGAATTAATGCATGAGTGCTAGTGTGTGGTCGACAGAATGTGCCCTCAGGTATTGGTTGCTTGCTCATACATCTGTGTTTACCTCCGAACTTTTTGCTATTGACAAATACATAGACTATGCTCTAAATTCTAGGCATGACTCGTTTGTCATATTTTCAGATTCAAAATCAGCCCTTCAGGCAACTGCTTCTCGTAGTACGGACTCCAGTGAGATCCAGGGCCGCATTATTAATAAACTGTATTCGTGTGACAAGTCCTTCACTCTGATCTGGGTGCCTGGCCATTGTTGTATCTACGGCAATGAGCAGGCTGACATATTTGCAAAGTCGGCTGTAGAACTCAAGGAGTCTTGGGACGTTCCTCGTGATCTACGGTCGAGTCTCTCTCTGTCAGAAGGAAATCAATAAATCTTCTGTGGCAAGGGCAGTGGACCAGACTGAATATTCCGACCTGTAAGCAATACCTGGGCGACTGGGCTACTGCCAACCGTCCCAGTCGCCTGGAAGAGAAGGTGTTGTCACGCCTATGGCTTAACGTCACTGTAATAAAACACATGAAGCCATATATGGAAAGACGCTTCCCACTGCACTGTGACATCTGTGATGCGGTGTTATCTGTCAGTCATATCATCCTGCGCTGTCGGCGATTTATCCGTTAACGTGCTTCATTTCTAAATTACTGCGGCGCACCAGACGTCCCCTTCACCTTTCCACCATCCTGGGTGATTTTTTTTTTTTATGCAAGGAAGAAGGAACCAAAGGCCACAGGCCTGCATACTGTTCCTTCCAAGAAAAAGCAAAAACAATACAAAAGAGAGACAAATTCAAGATCCGTTCAATTCGAAATGCCTGGACACACTGCGTTTGAAAGACTGGAGATCATAGGAAGTAGGAAATGCAGACAGAGGAAGACAGTTCCAGAGTTGACCAGTTGCATAAATGAAGGACTGGGAGTAACGGTTAATTCTTGCATTAGAGAGTTGG
>JAGKTI010013567.1:9313-22854 GCA_018397915.1 Birgus latro
TAAGCTATGTTCTGTTGCATTTCTTATGCAGTTTGAGTGTTGGAGTATGGTGACAAGGTGGCTGAGCGTCATACGAGAAAACATCCAGCATGTCAATATTCGGTACTCCTCATAGAATGAACTTGCACAGGTTGTCAACCATTGAAGTCATGTTTATGGACTATTAGTGAATCAGACTGAATTTGAAGAGTTATTAAAAAAAAAAAAAGCTGTTACAGAAGTGTCTGATGTCCACGCTGTCAAAATTAAAGAAATTTGGACCCGAGCATCAATACATACTGTGACATCAACCTGTATTATACAGCTGATACGAAATCACTACGATAAATATCTACTACACAGCTCACAGTTCACTAGCACCACTCCTTCACATACAGTTATCTAGCCTGCAACACACACAAAATGATAAATGGATGTCAGTGTACTACAGCACTCTATTAGCTAACGCTTTTCATAATTCTGAAACACCTTAAGTGAATGAGAAATAATAACTAAAATTCACAAAAAGGTCACATTAGTCCTAATAGTATGAGAAACAGTATTAACAGGTTTGTAAAAGAATTAATTAAAAACGATGCATTATAGCCAAAAATAGGCAAGATCATAATGAGCAATACCATGAAAAATATACTTGAAATTGACACCAGGGTCATTGACCTTTCAAGGTCATCAGAAGTCAAATCAAAGTTCCTTTCACATCTGAAAATAAACCTATTGGTATTTTTTTTTTTGTGTCCGACTCTGGGCATAGGTTTCACAGCCTGCTATCAAGGCCCAGCAGGCCTCCTACATACCAACACCTCTACATGTCACCACTTCGGCGCTAACACCCACCGTCCATACTGAATATATGCTAGGGCTGTCTCATATAGGACTGGTGCATTGGTATATGTATTAGCGGGGGTATTTTTACGACATGTCGGCGGGTCTTCTGGTAGATCAGCAAAGCCTGATTTAATGAGATTCGAGTCCTTAAACTGTTCCCTGCCCCAGTGAATCCGTCGGGACTGCAAGCCACCTCTCTACCGACAGAGCCACCGCCTCACCTATTGGTATCTGATGGTTATCCTGAAAGTTTCATGCTTTAGTCATGAAATGAACAATCTTGCATATCTGCCCCACTAATAGGGCTGAAATTATTCTAAGTATCTATAGCAAGAGATCTTAATCCTGAAAGGAGTGGCCACAAACAAGTCCCCTCAATGTCACCCTGTCCCCTGCCATTTCACTGCCCTTTCCCCAGAGTACACTCTCTTATCTCATATACCTCTCTGCCCCATCCTTCCATCTCATCCTCGGTCTTCCCTCCCTCTCCCCCCCCCCCCCCTCACTTACATACACTCTCCTAGTTAGTCTCTTAATTTTTTCCTCTCCACATGGTCAAACCACATCAGTGTTTTTCTCCAATACTTCTCTTTCTCATCTGTCAGTCTGTCTTTCCATGTAACTCCACATACTCCTCTCAGATACCATATCTGATTTCCACTGCTCTCACTCTTGACTTGTGTCTTTCCAACATGGTCCATGATTCGCTTCCATACATAAGTGTGGGGATCACAATACTGTCATGCAGCGAATTTCTTACTTCCGTGCTCTCTTCCCTCTTTCTGATCACTGCTTTCAGTAATCAGCAAGCTTCCTTCCCTGCTCTACCATTTCAAGGACTTCATCCTCTAAACGTCCATCTGTACTCATCACCTTACACAAGATATTAAATGAGTTCACATTTTACATTTCCTCATTATACAGCCTTACTATGTATTCAGTGACATCATTTCTCTCGAAAATCAAAAGTTTACTCTTCCCTACATTCACCTTTAGACCATGTTTATTACATACTCTCCCAAACTCATTCCCAAAGACTAGCAGTTCCCCCTCGTCTTCCACTAAAAATACGGTATAATCTGCAAACAACAGAACAGGAAATTCCCAAACGCTGTCCCCACTCATCAGGGCCGTCCCAGCATTCACTGTCCTACATTGTATCTGTTTGATAACTCCATCCATGTTCTACTTGGACAGCCATGGAGATATGACACATCCCTGTTTCAATCCAACATTCAAATTGAAGTATTCACTCTGTTCACCATACACACACACTGCAGCCCTATAGTCTTTCTATATACTCTTCATGGCATTGAACAGCATCCCATTTACTGCATATATTTTTAATGTTTTCCACATTCCTTGTCCATCCACTCTGTCATGTGCTTTCTCCAAATCCATGAGGGTAGCAAACAAGTTTTTCCCTTTCTAGAAATTTTCCTTTAATCACCTTAGGAAGAATATCTGGTCTACATAGCCTCGTCCCTTCCCGAAACCTCCATGTTCTTCTCCATTTAATTCCTCTGTTATTTTTCTAAATCTCTTGATAACTAACCAGCCATATACATTTACTGTTACATTTACTCGAAGCGTCCCACCGACGTATGGGTACATCGCGACGTTTTGTCACAGCTAGACCCATCGACGTACCGGTACGCCACGCAATTGCAAGGTTCATAATTGCAAAATTTTCAAATTTCGCGCTTGATTCTGGGTACGTAGGCACGGGAGACCTTCCCCTATCTGCCACCAGGCGGGGACACTAGGCGACCCCGCGTGACCCGCAAGCGGCCGCACCTCATTCACTCACCTGTTAGCAGTGACCCAAGTCAGACATGGCGCACCGAGGTCTCTCAGAGGAACAGATTCAAACTGCTCTTGACGCCTTCATAGGCGACAGTGATTCGCCCCTCGATGACGAGGTGGCAGATAAAGATTATGTGCAACCAGAGGAGGAGGAAAGTAGCAGCAGTGATGAATAGATCCCGTCACCGAGGAAGCGGCGTTACGTCACGCATTGTGCCGCTAGAGAGGGCCAGCCAGCACCAAAACATCGTGCTATAAACTCTCTGCAGCCCCTACGTGATGTGGAGCTGGAAAACGAGGACGAGGACGAAGAGGGAGCTGTGGGTCGTGCTGCCACGTGGTACGGCCGCGAGATCATCACTCATCACAGCCCGGAGCGGACAGCACGTTGTACCCTAAGGTATGGGCCTAGTGTCTTATTTGGGGAGGGCGGAAGTGGCGTGGAGGGAGTGAGAAGTGAAATTGAAAGTGTAGGGGCGGTAAATGAAATGGAGAGTGGTGGGAGTGAGTTATCCCACTCACGTGGTGGTGTGAGGCAGCGGAGCGCTTCACGTGGGGCAGTGAGGAAGCGGGGTGAATCACGTGGTGTAGTGATGGAGTGGGGAGGTGAGGAGGAGCCAATCCCCAGCACGGCCTATGCTCCCCAGTATGCTCCCCAATATTCCTAAAATTCCTCCCCACAGCCCCCCTGATGTTCCCCAAGGCCATAAGGGTAAGGGAAGGGGAGAGGAGTGCGAGTGGGGAAGCCCTCTGCCCTCCTCTGCCCCAACCTCCCCCACCAGCATCTCCTCCCCACCCTGATGAAGGTGACGATGGGAACAACGTGGGCGACGGTAATGTTACTTGGAATTGGGAAGATGTGAGTGATTTTTCTCTCATCATTCACCCCTTTACTGAGCAGGGGAGCGCTAGCTGCACTGCTCCTGGGATTCACCGTGGCTCCACCAGGCTGGATTTTTTCCACATGTTCTTCAGAGAGGGTTTTGTGGAGCAGAATGTTGAATAAACCAACCGGTTTGCAAGCAGCCAGCGCCGTGAGAGTGAAAGACTGGGCACAAGAGCAGGCATTCCATTATTTGCGATTACCCTGTCTCCCTGGCAGAGATGTTCATATTTTTTTTCCCTGGTACTTTTGATGGGTGTTTAGTAAACACAGAATTCCGTCATACTGGACTATGGACCCTTTCATGCAGACACCTATCTTTGGCAAGATCATGAGCCGTAATTGGTTTCAGTAAATTCTCAGCCGCCTCCATTTTTACGGTGCTGATGATCCTGCCAATGTAAATGACACTGATAAGATGAGGCGAATTAGGTTGGTTTTTGATCACCTATGGCAAACATTCTGTTCCTCATTTTATCCCTATAGAGACCTTGTCATAGATGAGAGTCTGGTGTTGTGGAGAGGCAATATTTCTTTTCGCCAGTATATACCCAGCAAAAGGCACTGTTTTGGCTTCAAGATCTTTGTTATGTGTGACTGTAGGACTGGTATGTGCAAGACATAGTCTTGTACACCAGTGCACAGACAGACATATTAGACGATCACAGTATTGGACTCTCGGGAGCAGTGGTGAAGACAATGATTCAAGAGAACCTTCATCGTTGTCACATCCTCTACCTCGACAACTGGTACACTAGGCCTCTTCTCGCTCGTTATCTACACCTGCATGACACGGGACTCTGTGGTACCGTCAAGGTGAACCGGCGTCACATGGTCAAGGTCAGGCGGAAACTAGACAAAAATAAGGTGGTCTTCTTCAAGGCTAACAACATCCTAGAAACAGTGTGGAACCAGAACAGACAAGTCTGCCTCTTGTCCACGGTTCACCACTCCTTGATTCACCACACAGAGTCAGTTGATTACCACAGCGAGAGCAGGCACCGCATCTGGAAACCTGAGTGTGTGCTTGATTATAACATCAACATGAGGCTGGTGGACCAGTCAGACTCCATGATATCGAGTGCTGAGTATGCCAGGACCACGATGAAGTGGTACGCTCTTCTTTCACCTGCTCGATATAACTGCCCTAAATTGCCACCACCTGCATGCCATGACAACAGGTGTGCAGGAAACCTTTGAAGGGTTTGTCAGGGAGCTTGGCCTGAAGATTATAGCCAAGTATGCAGAAGAGAGAACACAGCAACGACCCCGCACTGCCCCTACTGCCCAAACTCCCCTGAGAATTTCTGCCCGCCACTTTGCCACTCCTATTCCTTCCCAGCCAAACAGACCCAGGCCCCAACGCAGGTGTCATGTGTGTGGTAATTCCCGAGTGAGACCCCACACTCAGAGAAAAGACACCCACTGTGAGTGTGTTGAGTGTGACGTGGTCTCTGCATTCACCCCTGTTTTAGGGATACCACACATTGATGCACTTCTGATATGGTGTGATTGGGATATGAGGCTCATTCTCAGGAAAATATGCGACATACAGATGCTCAGTGTAATTATAAGGCCCGTGAATATGTCAATATTAGTATAAAGTGGAAACGGGTGTAATATTAGTTGAAAATTATTATGTAAGTGCATAAATATATTCTAAGTCGAAACATTCCTAGTGAGTGTATAAAAGTGCGATATTCTGACGCTCAGTGTAATTTTAAGGCCCGTAAATATGTAAATATTAGTATAAAGTGGAAACGGGTGTAATATTAGTTGAAAATTATTATGTATGTGTATAAATATATTCTAAGTCTAAACATTCCTCGCGAGTGTATAAAGGTGCGATATTCTGACGCTCAGTGTAATTATAAGGCATGTATATATGTAAATATTAGTATAAAGCGGAAAGGGGTGTAATGTTAGTTGAAATTTATGATGTAAGTGCAAGAATATATTCTAAGTCAAAACATGAGTGGTAGCGAGTGTGCTTGCTATGGGATTATGTGCTACCAGTGCACTAAATATCGTCGTAAGGATTGTAAATAGGTGAAAACATTTACATTGGTGGAAAATGTTATAATATCATTGAAAGAATAATATGAAACTACAAAAAATGTAATGTATGTTGAAAGAAGAGTCATAGCGAGTGCGCTGACTATGCAAATATGCGCTATCATTATTGTAAATATCATCGTAACAAATGTAAACAGCTGAAAACATTTACATAAAGTCAAAAATTGTAAAATATCATTGAAGCAGTAATATGCAAGTAGAGAAAATGGTATGTTTCCTGAAACAAGAAACTCAGCGACTCAATGTTACAAAAGTGACCAAAGTCGCTATGCTCGTGCGATGGAACAATGCTTATTTTTCCTATATATCTCATTGAAAACCCTTATATTGTTGTTCTGATTGTTTATTAGTTTCAAATCAATAAATGTAGACGTGTTCTTTGTTGTTTCTCCCAAAATTACCTACCATAGAAAACGTGAGAGCCAGACACGTCATTGACAGAATACGATACCTGCACCTGGGGGGTTCACCTATTCTGACAACTTCTGGACCCAAGTAACCACTTTCTTGTTCATTTTCCTTTGTTTCTCAACAAATGCGGATGTTTCAGCAAAAAAAAAAAAAAAAACTCCAAAATTGCTCGGGACTGGGGGGGCAATGGAGGGGGGGAAATCGGCCGGGAAGTGACGGGTTTAGCAGACAAATGCTCCTGCGATTACCACACACTTGTTTTTCCCATTTTCCTCTGTACAGTGGAATAATTAAACCTGACTTCCAACCATCCGGGACTCTACTTTCCTCTCAGGCCAATCTGCACATTTTTCATATTGGTGTCCGAAAAGTTACTGTGCAGTGGAAAAGGTTTAAGTTTTAATAAAAGTGAAGTTTTACGTACGATATTCCAGGTTCTCCTACAGAAATCCTGGAAATGTCCCCCCGAGGCCTGAAGACATGTCTGCACACGATATACAACTTACAGGTCGCGTATGCAATACCGTACGTATAACTTTAATGTCATTACAAATTTCTCACTGCACAGTAACTTTTCGGACACCCTGTATAACCCTTCTGCTACTATCTCTCCCTCATGCATCAGCACTCAACCACACATTCCATCAATTCCAAGGGCTTTCCCCATTTTGACTTTCTTTATTGTTTTCACTATTTTCATCCTGATGATTCCTTCCTCCCTTCTCATCTCCCTTCTTCTCTCAGCTACTCCGCAGCCATTTATACCAGTGTTGCTTTAATTCTCCATGTTTAACATTTCCATAAAGTGTTCTCACCATCTGCTCACTTTGTCTCCCTTCTACACAAGTAATCTGCCATATTGATCTTACATTCTCCTACTGTCAATAGACGTAGCCGTAGACAGATTGGGAGGTTGGTTGTAACTGTAGTTTGCCTAAGCACTGGTATTGTGAAGGCGTGAGGCACCGTATGGCGCTAACTTGTAGCTGCCACCAATGTCAAACGCCACCAGATGTCAGGATTATGTGGCCTTTATCTATTTTGTAATATAGACAGATGTGTTATCTTGTCTGGTTGAGTGGAGAGATGTAGGCAGAGAGAGAATAGAAGTTGAAGTTGTTGGGGAACGTCCGGGTAAGTCGTCCCTGTCCCATTATCCTCTTTGCATTTGTAAGTGAGGCGAGGTGATTGGGGTCGATAAAGGTTTTTTGTGAGACAGTTGCTTGATTGAAAAGTTAAAGAGTTTGACAAGATCCATGCTTGGTTAGTAGCAGTTTGTACTTGCTAATGTCTTCCTACTCTCTCTCTAGCTCCTACTCTCCTTGTCGCTCTCTTCTTTTCTGGCTGTCTCTAGTGTCGATCTGTCTGGTTCTCTCACTGGTTCTCTAACTCTCCTACATGTGATTTAGGACTTACATCCCCCTCTGACTTCCGGCTAAAGTGTGTGGGCGAACATATGACTGTGCATACGTATGTACTTGTGTAAGTATCGGCCATGTTCCCGGCACCTGATAGGAGGTGTTTGGCATTCTTGATTAGTCTAGGCTAGGGGATGTGTGGTTGTGTCTTCCTGGAAAACTCAGACATATCTACCTGTCCTACATATTGTTACCTATGGCTATATAGTTTCATAGTTATATATTACATACAGTAATGTGTCATAACATATTAATGCCTACACTTCAGCCTTCTTTATCACCCTGTCTTACTTTCTCAGCCTCCTTCCAGAGCTTTTTCTTACATCTCCTCCACTTTACACTCAAATTCCTTCCAAACTCCACATCCACTCTGATCTTACTTTCTCTTACAAATATTTCATTGCTCTACTTTTCTTTACACATAACTCTCTATTTCGTCTCTCAACTTCCTTCATGGCTCTGCTTCTCACCCACGTACTATATGCATTAGTCTTTTGCGCCACAGCTTGTCACAACTCTTTATACCGCCATCTTGTTCCTTTCACCCCCCTTCGTCTTCTCTTTACCCCACACACCACCTCACATTCTCCACAGATTTTTTTTTTTTTTTTAATTCCTTGCATGCATCTTCCACCTCCTCCCTCTGCTCCAGATAATATCATCCTCATTGGTCCTCCAGTTCTCTCTTATGTTCCGTCTATATTTCATCCTCCTTCCACCTTTCTGCTCTCTTTGTATGGACTGCTTCCTGCTGCGGATGTCACTGATTTCACCGCGCAGTTGATCCTCGTGCGGTGTGGTGCGGTGAGGATCCCTCCCCTATGGGGCTAAGATGCGAATGAATGTGTTTCAGTGGATGAGTAAGTTGGGAGTGTGTCGTCCTGTCTCAGCTACCTCCCATCCCTTGGGGGAAGCAGCCTAGGTATATTGATTGATAGAGAGCTTCCTGCTACGTTTTTCTCCATCTGTTCACCCAGTGCGTTTGCACCTTGACTCTCACCACTACTAAGTGGTGACCAGAGATTCCACACCCACACCCCAACCTCTGTATACTCTCGCGTCCAGCTAATATATTCTTACTCTCTCATCCTCGCACACATAATCAAGCACTGCTTTCTGTTCATTCAGCTCAAAACCCACCTTTAACATCACTTTCTATGTATATCTGCGGATCATTTTGCTCCTAAAAAAGCTACTAGCTATCACCAATCCCCTCCTAGAACATATGTCCACCAGAGCATTAAAATTTCCACCCACTTCTGCAGGTAAATCCAACTCACCAACTACTCCATCCACCTTCACATTCCCTGCTTTTCCATTCATACCTCCAGCCAAAAACAATCTCACACACTCATAGGCACTCCATCCAAGTTCACATTTCCTACGTTATTCACATCTCCAGCCAAAAACACTCTCACTCTTCTCAGACTTTTCCATGCACTTTCACTCTGCTTGCACTGTCTTCTGTCGGCACATATACACACACAGTTGCTCACATTTGTATTCTTTCATACAATCTTACCCACACAATCCATGAACCCATGGATCCATACAGTCTTATATTCTCCTTTTATCACTTGCGCACACCAATACACACACCCTCCTTTGCCCTCTCATTCTCACCTACACCTGTACATATTCCCAATCCATACTCCCACTCTCTCACATTCTCACTTTACCATATGAGCTTAGTCAATCCACGTATGTCCACTTTTGCACCATCAAGCACCTGGACAAGCTTTCTTTCACCTCATGATTTGCACCCCTCACATTCCATGTTGCCATCCTCATTGAGTCCCTTTCCGTCCTTTGTCGTCACCTGTAGGCCCGTCCAAGGCCGATGCATTTTGTTTGTCTTCTTAGTTGTTTTATGTGGAGAGGCTCTAACCCTCTGCCAACCCACTTGTTGACACGTAGGAAAGACGTATGGGATGGTTATATGGTTACAACACAGCGTCATAACTGATTTCTTGGCTTGGGAGATATCATTTGGCTTGTCACTCATTGTAGAGCCACCCTGGAGTTGCTCTACGTTGAGCTGCTGACTGGGGCCCCCATCCCTTCATCATTATTACTGATATTACAACTAAGAAAAATAAAATAAAGGTCAAGTCACATGGTGAGGTCAAAGGTGAATGGTGGTCTAGTTAAAACATTTCAACTAATTTTTATCAAATCTGGGGAAAGGTTCAGTGTAGATTAACGAAGAAGGTACCGGGGTATTCGAGTTTTGAAAAGATCTGTCAAGAATTAAGGTCACAAGGTAAGATAAAAAATTCCACCCTATATCTCATTTTTAAAATTTCAATTTGAACCTAACTTGCTGGGCGGACTGAGGGTCTGCCATGGATGAAGCGATTTAATTTTGAGAAGAATGCGTCAAAGATTAAAGTCACAGAGCATGGTCAACTCTTATACGTTTGATCTCATTTGAACCAGTCATAATGAAACGGTTAAAGGTCAGGAAAGAAGGAAGTAATTAGATAATTACAGTTTGCTGAAGTTCGAAGTAACAGGACAGTAAAAGAAATGGCCCTCGGGTTATATGTTTGGTGCGTGTGTAGAAGTCTCTGAGTGCTCCTTACTATATTCTTGCATCTACCGGACGACTTTATTCAGGTTAAAGATCTTTACAAGGGAATGGGTTAATAAAGGCTACATTTAGCCCCTCTAGTTTGAAAAGTCTATCCCAAACTAAATGAAATGGTCTGGAGATAGCAAGAATAAAACATCATCGTACTGAATGGGTCATGCCTAATAAATCGCCTGAGGGAAGCAAGAAGAAACGAGCAGCTAGTTAACTAATTTCCTCATGGCTGACCAATGTCGTAAAAATGTGGTACATCAGAGTAACCACCAGAGCAGATAATATTAATTTGGTTTGCAGTTGATTGTATATGGAAGGGATAGAATCTGAATGTGTATTTCTGTCAGTGCCTTGATGATGATGATGATGATAATGGAGGAAATGGAGGTGACAGTATGTTAGTGATGGCGTTGATAATGCTAGTGGTCGTGGTGAGTGGTTATGCTGATCATGACGATGATGATGAAGATGATAAAGGTGATCATGGTGAAGGTGATGGTGATGATGATGATGATTGTGGCGATGCTAATGATCCTTGATGATGATAATGGTAATGACGAATGTGATGATAATGATGGTAGTGTTGGCGATGATGAGAGTGATAGCAGTGATGATGATAATAATAACGTACACTCCATACACTTGAATCTAGTACATCTTATCTCCTCTCAGTTCACTATGGCTTCTTCCAAATAATGACTTTCTTCATCGTTAGTGCCACCCAGTTTACTGAAGTTAATCTTCCCACCTCCCACCCAGTCTCAACACACATTAGCTAATCTCAACATCAACTAATTCCAGCACATCCCAGCCGTCATATCATCTCCCAGTTTTCCCCAGTACCTGCCACTTCAGTCGAGAACTTCCAAGTCAGTCCCAGCATCGTCCAGTTCATTCTGACACCTCCCACCCTGTACTAACATCTCCCAGTATATTTCAGCACCTTCAGTACATTACACCTTCCTAGTGCATTCCAGCACCTCCTAGTATATTTCATCATTTCCCAGTCCGTCCTAAGCACCCCGAATTCGTCACTAGCACCACCCAATCCATCCCAGCACGTCCCAATCCTTTCAAGAACATTCTAACTAATTTCAGCAGCTGTTAAGTTTACGAACTACGAGTATTAATCTCAATAAATCCCAGAAAACCTTAGCATCTCCCGGTTTATTATATCACTTTCATGTAAGACCCAGTAGCCTCCAATTAACCTCAGTTCCGCCAAATACCTCCCACTTCATCCCTAGCACTGTTTCTCCCTGGCCAGGTTTTAGCAAGCCCCGCGAGCTGGCGTGAGAGGTAAAACAAGATATGAGAAATTGGATGAAGGAAGTACAGCTTGCCAGGAATATTGATATTATCGATGGCACCTGCTACTTTGTATACTAATGTTTTTGCCAAGAAGTAGTGTTAGCCACTGACGTAGTTATAGGTTTAATGCCTGCTGCTACCGTACCTTTTAATTCTGCTAAAGAGGCTCCTGGTAGTAATATGGTTAGTGACGACTATATTTAACCACTCTAGTTTAGATAGTCTCCCGACTCAGTGTGAGTGAGTGCGGTAAGGTGGCTGTCACTATACCTCCTTTTGTGGAGTTAGAGCGAGGGCGGCTGATGTCTGTCTCCTCCCCATGTGCGGCAAGGTGGCCGTCACCAGGTGTGAGTGAGTGCGGCAAGGTGGCCGTCACCCGGTGTGAGTGAGTGCGGCAAGGTGGCCGTCACCCGGTGTGAGTGAGTGCGGCAAGGTGGCCGTCACCCGGTGTGAGTGAGTGCGGCAAGGTGGCCGTCACTTGTCCTCCTTTCGTGGAGTTATAGCGAGGGCGGCTGGTGTCCGTCTCCTCCCCATGTGCAGGAAGGTGTCCGTCACCCGGGGTGAGTAAGTGCGGCAATCACTCTACCTCCTTTTGTGAAGTTATAGCGAGGGCGGCAAGGTGGTCGTCTCCTCCCCGCATGCGGCAAGGTGGCCATCAAAGAACATCAAAGGAATAACTGTCAAGACACGAGCCACAGTACAGTACCCCAACACCTTTTCTGCAATCTGACCAGTGTCACACAGTGCAGCACTTCCGGTTCCAATCCCACCTGTGAACACGAGCTAAGCAGTGAAGCTGATTCCATTCATAGCCCCATGGATGATGACTACCAGGATGATTCAGGAAACTATGGTCCCAAACCATTCATCCAAGGAGCCCTTCATTATCTCATAAAGGACCTTGATTTGTCTAAAGAAAAGACAGAGCTCCTTGGATCATGAATGAAGTAGCGTAACCTGCTGGAAGATGGAGTGCGCATCACTACGGCACGTCATCGCCATAAACAACTGTCTGCGTTTTTCAAAATGGCAAACAACATTTGCTATTGTGATGATGCGGTGTCTGTCATGCAACAACTCTGCAAGTCTGATCCATACATGATGGATGATTGACGGCTGTTAATAGTTTCAGGAAAAGACACTCTGAAAGCAGTCCTCCTACACAACGGGAATTGGCTTCCATCCGCGCCAATAGCACGCACGAAGATGATCGAGAGCTATGAAACTGTGAAGATTGTGCTTTCCGCTGTTGATTGTGAGAAGCATCAGTGGAAAGTATGAAGGGACCTCAAATGATCAGTGTACTTCTGGGCCTTCAAAGCGGTTACAGAAAGCACATGTGCTTTCTCTGCTTGTGGAACAGTAGAGCTAATGCCGAGCACAATGTAAGAACAGAATGGCCGGCAAGACAAAAAAGATGCACCCGGAAGGTTCAACAGTCTTCACAAACCCTTTGTGGATCCAGAAAACATATTCTTGCCTCCACTGCATCTCAACCTGGGCGAAAAATTTCGTTAAAAGCCATGGATCAAACGGGTACTGGGTTTCAGTACATGTCTATGAAGCTCGGTGGCGTGGTATCCGAATCCAAGTTAAAAGCAGGGGTCTTGAGTGGCCCTCAGTTCCGCATGCTGGTTAATAATGGTGCCTTGATCAAGGCACTAAACACCCTGGAGAGGGACGCATGGGAATGATTCGTGAATGCCTCACAGAACTACATTGGAAGCCATCGTGCAGACATCAGTGATGAGCACGTGAAAATTTTCACCAAGACATTGCTATAATGGAGAGCAGGTATCAAGGCTGATTCAGTTCCAGCATGATGGGCGACTAGTGCTGGATAATACAAAGTGAAGAGAGTCAGCTGAACAAGCGGAAAAGCAAAGTTCAGAAGTATTTTTTAAACTTCATCGCTTGCTAATAAAATATGCATTGGATTTCCATATTTCTTTACCATAAATCATCACCATTTAATCTGTGTGTGCCTCAGTATATGTTACAAGGATGTGACGAGTTATGCCATAATGAATGTTTTCAGTGTGATATTCAAGAAACCTGGTCCGAAAGTGTAAAATTAATATCAGATTTGAAATCAGTGCTATCAAATTAGTCAGGGATACATACTCACGTATGAGAACCAATTTGGCTGTTGACCAGCGTCAACAACCCCCTCCCCGCAAAAATGTCCACTAGAGCACTGCCATTCTCATCCACTTCTGCAGGC
>JAGKTI010013568.1:9728-22853 GCA_018397915.1 Birgus latro
GCACACACACACACACACACACACACACACACCTTGCACCATAACAGGCTCGGATCTGACGGCCGATCTGTCTCGCTAACATTTAAGAAGAGGGATGAGAGTGGGAGGAGACACACGAGGCGCTGAGAGACGCACTGTGGCTGAAGAAAAAGCTGAACGACGCTGAGTGACGTGCAGGGCCTGGCGGTCTACTGTATATACTAGCACATCGTAGGTTTTCGATCATCTTTTTACCACCAGGGATCCAAATGCCCTTACCTGATTTTAGTTTGCTATCCTCAGAATTTTTTTTTTTTCAGCTTAGGAGATCCCCAACAGTGGAAATTGTAATAAAATCTTTACCTAACCTCGTAACTTCGAGAGCTTTCCCTACAGTTGCACATATTATCGTCTGGAGACAGCAATGATATACGTCATCGGATTAAGGAAATTAATTGTGCAGAACTATATTAGCCTAGCCTCGCAAGTCCATGCACCCAATAGCTTGAGATAGGATTCACTGCCTTGGTTGTTAGAGACAATATAGACGTACAATATTAGCACTTACAGGCACATACAAATGCCCAAGCGTGTCCGGTCACCTTTAATTTGCATACTAACAGCATGAAACCCACACCTATTGTCAGCGTGGGGAGAGAGAGAGAGAGAGAGAGAGAGAGAGAGAGAGAGAGAGAGAGAGAGACTGTGTGTGTGCTGAGGTTGTATGATGTGTTTCTTACAACCAGACAGTTCCATATCACCTCCTTCAATGTGTAGGATCCAAATGGATGGTTAACATTATATAGTTTATATAACCATGCTAATGCTGTTGGGATTTCTCATATCTAGCTTAAATTGCCTAATGTTACCCTGAATATAATTCTCAAGTGATATCTCTTGCACAGGGAAGACTCAAAAACTAATTTTAGCTCTTTAATTACTTTGATTTCTCTCAAGAGGAGATGACTGCCAGCTTTGAGTCTGTAAAATCCATAAATGTACCATATCCCTTACTGTGAAGAACCAGTGGCCTGACCCTCCACCGCTCTGTGTCGTCCATCTTCATCTGTCTCCCTGCACCCCAGTGTGTCTCCTCTCACGCTCGTCCTTCTTTCTGGTAGCCAGCGAGACAGATCGCCCGTCAGAGCCGAAACTGTGTTGTGGTGGCTGGTATATAAGCTGCAGGGAGGTTACCGTAGATGCACAGTAGTGCCTTGTGAACGGTTACCATCTTTGGAAGGCAGGGAAGTAACTGGTTATGTACTGCAGTACCTTGTTATCTATATGCTATAGATTAATGGAAAGTGCAAGGACACTCATTTTCTTGCAAAGACAGTCGTAGGCTACTCTCGTTAGTTAAGGAGCTTCATCTTTTCTGTACCGTCTGATAACAGCACATAGCACATTATCACTGTCTTGTATGTGTCAGTATTAATCCCTGTAGCTCGGGTGATGGACACAGACATCATAAAACAGGTGTGCAGTTTGGCTCGGATGAAGGAAATAACAGCTTTGCGTTTCATGCCAGTGCCTGAAGTCCTACCCATTTTCTGTGCTTCCCAGTTTGTGCTGTAGGCATTTAGGAGACGCCTGGGTGCCAAGGCCAGTTCCCCACTTGCTACAGTAGTGTGACAAGGATGAGTTCTTAATCCCCATTATCTGATTCGCTTCCTGCTGCAGGCAGCTGCCGAACCTCTGATACCTTCATCCCTGCCAAGCCTCCCACTCATGTCATGCAGGGAAGAGGATGAGTGATAGTGCATTTGGCAGGGTGTTGGAAATCACGGTATCGTCATTATCGAGTGGAGAAACATCAAAGAGCAGGAGTTACCGTGAGGATTGTGACGTGCCCCAGCTTCCTTCTCATGCCCCCTCCTGTACCAACATGCTGCCACTCAAAAGTGACCCTGATGATCCCAAAGTGCCAGCCAACTTCCTCTACCCTTCCAAAGCCTCAGTAGACCTTTTTGACGGGTTGGACTTTGACGCTGAGGAGCATGTGGCACAAAGTCATGTGTCGAATAAGCACAGCATTTTAGATGCATAGCCTCCTATGCAACACCTATGCATAATCACTGTGCCACTACTACCACTCACACCCTGCCAGTTTGGTACTTCACATGGGATGTCCCCACAGAGCCTTTCACCCCCACATCTCCGTATCACATTGGCGACCATGTGGGCAGCCATACAAGGCAACGTCATCTCCAAGCACTCCAGAGGTATCACCTGGTGGTGAATCATCACCCTTGGATTCACTGTATCCTCCTTCCCCTCCCCACCATTCAAAAGGCCATGCACATGGGCGTCTTGGTCGTTCAAGAGGCTGAGGGGTACGTGGTGCAATGGAAATTCGACCTAGTGCCTACAGACCATTTGAAGGGACACTGGAAACCTTTGTGTGGGAGGAGAGGGAAGGGTTTGCGCCTGCGATGGCTGCCTTTGATTATTCACAAGCAGGCACTCACGAATATTTTCGCTGGGTTGGGGGAGGGGGGAGCTAACTCGTGTATCTTAGATTTCCACAGCATTTATTTTTTTTCAGTGTCAGTGACTGAATACCTGGTGCATGAGATAAACTATCACTAGATCTCCTTACATTAGCTTCACCTCCCCCCCCCTCGTAACAGATCCAACAAAAGGGAATGGAGTCCTGTGGATATCAGCGAAATGTATATGTGGCTAGCTCTGACCAAGCTAATGGTACACATTAAAAACTTCTCTCATTTCTGACAGTGTTAAAAGTTTCCTTTGCCAGGTCTTTCTGGCAATTCCGGAAAGGGGTTATGGATAAGGTGCTTGTTTTGTTGTGGGGAATAATGGTATTTATACAGTACATGAAAATCCCAGCATCATCATTTTGGCATCAATATCCTTGTCGCCAGTGACCAGAAGATTGGATATGTGCTTGACTTTATACTGTACTCAATGTCAGATGCAAATATCACAAGTGACAACTCTCAGTTTCTCAATGCTGTAGTGAAAATGCTAATAGACAAATACTTCGACACTAACCACATTTTGTTTACTGACAGTTTCTACATGTCCCTAGCAATGACGAAGTATCATTATCACCAACTCTTTACCATTCAAATCAGTCACTGAGTCGACAGAGAAGTGATCTGGTCTCCCTGTGGACGTGAGTGCTTATCTCAGCAGGGAGCAGGGAACAAATAAAAGGATTTAATCTGTATTAAAGTAGACTTTACCAGTCTACCATAAAACTCGCCAACACATTGCAAAAACACCCCCGCTAAGTACCAATACACCAGTCTTATTGAGACAGCCTTAGTATGCATTCGATATGGAAGGTCAATGTCCTAAGTAAGGACATGTGGGGGTGTATGGAACGTAGAAGGAAGGCTGGGCTTCAGGAAACAGGCTGTTAAGCCTATGCTTAGAGTCGGACGCATAGATTTAGAAGTGTTGTTGGTCCTGTGGAGAAGCATGAGTAAGAGCTTGTCTAGACCTGGGAGATTTAGAAATGCATAATACAGCTTTGGTGTCAATGCTCACCACTGGCAACATCAATAGTTTTCGAATGGATCAGCAGCACACGAGTTGTTTAGCCTCGCAGTCCTTAATTACCGAGAAAAAGCGGAAAAAAACAGTGGATGTTTTTAAACATCCTATGCTTTCATTTATGCTACATTTTTTTTTAGACATGCATAGCACTGAACGGAATAGGGGATATTATTTCCTTGTAAATGACAGAGCCTGAAAACTGAATGCATGCTCACTGGGTTCAGGAGGGCATTTTAGAACTATATTTTCATGATGTTTAATAGAATCTATGCTGCTTTTAACCAGTGAGTACTATGTGACAAAAGGAGTTTTCTTCAAGTTGTGGTGGCACCTATAATCAACTCACTTGATGCAGTGCTGCCGTCATGTGACTCATCGTTAAATGACAAACCAAATCTTGTAACCCAGGAAAACATTTTACAACGCTGGGTTGTAACCATATAACCCAATTGGTGATAAGCACTCCAACCGGTTGGAGCCTGTAAGGCCTTCCCTCTGAAGAGTGGTTGGGGTTTATTGCTCACGAATGAGGCTTGTCACCCTTGCCTTAAATGTCGAGAGTAGCTTAGCCGGGGACCTCTACGCTCCAGATGGGTCAGAAAAGGACTGGATGATGGATAATGATTATGATTTCCATGCAAAAAAATTACTTTCATCTCTGAAAGCTACATAGGCTTGCGTCTCTTACTCTCTGCCAAGACAAAATACTTTTTGATCTATATATTATCGCGATAATGTTTTCGCCTGCCTACCTGTGTGTGTGTGTGTGTGTGTGTGTGTGTGTGTGTGTGTGTGTGTGTGTGTGTGTGTGTGTGTGTGTGTGTGTGTGTGTGTGTGTGTGTGTGTTCCCATTATGTCTCATGAACGGCTTGAACTATCAATATGAAACCTTCAGGGTACCAAGATATGGCCAAAATCTTGCCCGAGTTCGAAAATGGGCACTCGGGGTCAAGGTCATGGTCACCAAAATGGCTGCCAAAGGTCAACTTTTTTTATCGCATGCCTTTAGCACCATTATAACTTATGAACGGCTTGAGCTATCAATATAAAACCTTCAAGGTATTAAAATACGACCAAAAGCTTGGACGAGTTCGCAAATGGGCTCTCGGGGTGAAGTTCAAGGTCTCATAATGGCTGCCAAAGGTTAATTTTTTTTTTTTTTTGTTCACGCCCACATTAAGCACCATTATATCTCATGAATGGCTTAAGCTATCGACATGATACTTCAGGGTTTCCAGATATGGCGTAAATCTTGGACTTGGCCAACAGCACATTCTGGCGGGAGATTAGCATTAGGCTCCCGAATGCTTTTCTTTCTATCTTCATTAACTCCTGCAGATACAAACACCGTCAGTTTTTATTTTGTATAAATGGCAAGGTTTTTTGACCTCTTCCTTGATTAAACTCATTTAGCTATTTATTGTTTTTTTCACAACACACACACACACACACACACACACACACACACAATTAAACATTTTGTCAGTTACAAGCTTGAAAATTTTATGAAAATGATTGTGATACAATAAGTGTTTGTGTACACTTGTATTATCTGTGAACAAATATATTAGTACAAAGCTACAGTATCATTATACCTAACGTCGTTATAATGTAATAATTCTCACATATATTCTCTATAATTCACCCTCTTTGGGTCGCGTTATCTTTCATGTTTTATTCCTCCTTTCCCTAGGTTAACGTATACAACAAGCAAATAAACTCAGAAGTAAAAACAATCGGCATTTCTAACTCGTGCTCTAGACGACGCCATTATTCTACTGCAACTAACATCAGATCATTGATCAATCTAAGGGTGAATCACCAGTGCCTAGCAGTGTTAATATGACCAGAAAACTTACTCTTAGCAAAAAAGTAAACTTTGCAAGTAAATTAAGCCTTTGATCCCGACAACAACTCCGTTGTATTCTTTATACTGTATGTCCAATCTATTTTAATATTGTATGAAGAGCTTTAGGGTCTTCAGGGGTCTGATTTAGCCTTCATCAACCATTTCACTAATTCAGCCTCCTCCAGTTTCAATCAAATCAACTGGTGTTAGCAAAGATAAGTAATAACGTTCAATAAAATCAACCGGGGGTAGCGAATATAAACTAAGAAAAACATCCCCGGGCAGAAGGGAAAATGACGCGTGAATATGACGTCTCTGTCACTGATGGACAATGAGGCACAGTGCCATCTCGTGTGAAGGAGACCACGGGCCTTTCGACGAGCTCTACTTTACCCCAGTCTTTTCACTACATATTACTTAAAACAGGGACACGGATTGTAAGTCGACGATTGTGTGTTGTAGTCTGGGTGAGAGTGTGAATGTTTATCTTTGGTCTCATCTTTACACTAGATCCTGACTATTTCATATCTAGACAACAAACATCTGTGGCAGCTCATTATTATCCGGAGTCACGTTGCTTGCACGTGTACTTTTCCTTACCCACAGGGGCGGCCAAGTATACTGATTGTTACTTCAGTGTTCACTCTGCTTTGGTTTTGAAGTGTAGTATACCTGTAAGAGTGAACATGAATGTATTTATAAATTAGGCTCAAGAAAGTATTTCAGCATAATCATTTGTAGCCGTTACTATATGCTGATAAGTAAATCTTCTTCTGGTCTGAGCAGCTCTACTGCACTGTCCCATCTAATGGCAGATGATTTACTGCTGAGAGTGAGTCATAGGAGTCTGAATATTGAGACAGTTACCATTAACCCAATCTGTTAGGATAAATCTGGTATTTTGTTCCAGATGATGCTGGCTTATGACATTCTTTGCCCTGAGTTCCCTTTCGAGGCTAACTTACGTCTCCATACCCCCCCTTCCCTTTGCAATCCATTATCTGGTTCTAAATCATCTTTCCCAGTTAAAAAGGAGAATGATGAATAATGGTTCATACAGTTCACTTCGTATCTTCAATGCCAGCACACACAGCATTTAGTGACATTTTTACACTGGTTATTGCGCTGATCTTGAATCCAACGCTGGATGCCTAAGAGGACACTGTTGTTTGTTTATGAATTCGGTACTGACAGCAACGAGTGCGGGAAATGCTGCCTCAAACAGCTACATTAATGTTAACATTACTGAATTATATAAATTGCACATGATCGTTAATACCCCTGCACGACACTGCGAAATCAATCAACACTATCACGTAGGCAGTGATAAAAACAGGCCACATTGCCATAAACACTACCATATGACCATACACATCATCACATGGTCGCAAGCACCACAATATGGTCATACCTGCCACGGTATGGTCATAAGTTAAACTGCATGGTCATAAACACCACCACATGATCATATCATAACACCAATACATGGTCTAGGTCAGGGTTCCTCAGTTACTTTTTGTGAAGGTCTAATCACATTATCTTCCTTTGTGGTAGAGGTCCGGATGAAAAATCTTGTATTCAATATCACTAATGGAATAAAATTTTCTTTTATGTTAATATAATTGGACTGTGCGGAAAGTTAATACCCTGACCAAATCAAAAATAAGGTTTAAAGTAAATATTCTCTTCTCCTGTTAGTAAGGTGCTTAAGTATGACAAAAGAATCTACTCTCCACACTCCCAACTTTTCAAGAAGACAAAATTAAACTCTTCTATTGCTTTCCTTACAAGCATAGTCACTTTAACACTTCCACCACCAGTTTAGCACCATACTGTGTACCAGTGAAGTCTACCAATTGTCAATCTCCCTCTGTCAACTCATCATTTAAGCAGGCTAATGGCAAAAGACTGTAGGTACGTGCAGTGCAGCTTCTTAAATACAGTATTCTTGCGGCGAGGAATCCTGTTCTCTTGACACCAATGTTTAATCCTGACGAGGTGACACTGATAATTGCTGTTTTAAATATGAAATTCTCGTTAATATGAGTGATGTGAGCACCTAGAATAGCTGGAGAAAATAGTGGCCTCTTTGTTAATCATTAGTCTCACCAATCTGCATTATAGCCACGAGATGGACAGGTTTGTATTACTCCAGCGGCTAAACATACTTTATAATGGTAGCCGGACGAAGTTGAATTTATCTGAGCCGTATTTTGGGCGAAATTCATCCAAAGATGTTAAGTACTGCGACACTTTAATTTGAGGGGGATGCTGAATATTCAGTGATGGAAGTCGCTGAGGTCTATACCAAAGTTCGTCGGGTCCGGATTCGAAGAAGCAGACCACCATTTGAGTACCACTGGTCTGGGTTATAAAATCAGCGAAATGACCATAATCATCATCACATGATCATTGACGCCATCACATTCTCAATAGGGGAGGCGGTGGCTCGATCGGTAGAGAGGTGGCTTGCAGTCCCGTCGGACCCAGGTTCAAATTCTCACTGGGGCAGGGAACAGTTTAAGGATTCGAATCTCATTAAAATCAGGCTTTATTGATCTACAGAAGCCGACATGTCGTAAAAATACCCCCGCTAATACCAATACACCACTCCTGTATGAGACAGCCTTAGCATGTATTCAATATGGACGGTGGGTGTTAGCGCCGAACTGGTGACATTTAGAGGTGTTGGTATGTAGGAGGACTGCTGGGTCTTGATAGCAGGCTGTGAAGCCTATGCCCAGAGTCGGACACATAAAAAATAAATAAATAAATAAATAAATAAAAACTACATCATCACATGGTCGTGAGCACCAGCGCATGGCTATAACCACAACCAAGTAGTTATATATACCACAACATACCCATGAACCTTATGGCAAGATCATGATCACCATCACTTTATCATGGCTATAAAAAGCATCACTTGTTGGTGATCATAATCATCACATGGTTGCTAACACTGCCACAAGGTCGAAAGCATCATTATATGGTTATAATTTTATCACATTGTCATAGTCATATAAACTTGTGTGTTGGTTGGCATGAACACCATCATGTAGTCATTATATGAAAGGGTTATAATGTGTATTTTGCAGTCAGTTACTCAGAAATAGCACAGACTCCCTTGCTATCCACGTATACTTTATTATATTATTGTTAAGGAAAACTAATCATTCTGCAGCCTTTCATTTTACAGTAATTCTCGTTACTGTTTGGTCCATATAATTAAACATGCGTCACATGAAGGCGGAAATACTTGAGTGCAAGATGCAGGAACTTGTCACCTGGAGATGTGGTGGTCGTGTAAAGGGAGAATAAACTTGCTTGCTGATTAGGAATTTAATAAAAAAATGTTATGATGTTACAAGCATCAGCAACAGACGTATGCAGGAGTTCTTTGGATCTCCTGCTTTTTAACCAGACAGCCAGAGACAACAATGAGGGACCATGGAGACGACAAAGTGAAAGAGATGGAAAGAGGGGAACACATCAAAACAGTGCAAAATAAAATGACTTTGATAGGTTTAACCACACATAATATCACAAGCAGATAGTAATCATAAGTTCACTATGACACACACACACCCACACACACACACACACACACACACTAGTTCCAGTCATTCCTTATTTTCCTTTTGGATCCTGGCCCTCCTTCCTGCAAGTTACCTACGCCTCCTAGAACAGCGTACCAACAGTTTGAGAACCACTGATCTAGACGATTTCATTCAGCTGATAGGGAGTCACACGGACATTAGAGCGCATTTACTACTACCATATACCGCGGCATATGCTGGGACAACGGTGGTGTTATTCCAGCTAACAACAGACTATACCATTTAGACAAAGAGTGAGTCACAGGAGGCTGCCAGGGTTAATTTAGGACACCATGACCCTCTGTGTTGTGATGACATTCAGGGATAAGCAAGGAAGTGGTGAACGTTGACAAGCTCGCGGAACGTGATAGCGACATCAAGGGTAGTCATTACAGTGGTGTCAAAGAAACCATTAACACACACACACACTCTCTCTCTCTCTCTCTCTCTCTCTCTCTCTCTCTCTATCTCTCTGTCATCATCATCATCATCACCACCTTATCTCTGACCCACGACAAAGCGTGGCAAAATGAAATGAAAAACTGGACAGAAAATGTTATCGTTGGTGGACGTCACGGCAATCAGTTGATAAGTTTTCCAAACATTCTTTTTTGTGGCAAATGATACAATAAAACAGCGGCTGTTTTCATTAATCAGCGAGTGACTATTTTTTAGGGGAGGGGGGGAATTGCACTTCTTTAATTAATGAAAACAGACCACTGCAGACACATGATCGGACAGCTACCTATGCACTGTACAAAATCTTGAATACCCAGAGCATATACAGTATTCATTTATAATTATTCAATTCTTTATTCTTTCTTTCCATCAGCATATGTATGATATCCACCTGGCTACACTCTCACACCTCCTTCTCCAAATTTCTAATGAAAGATTTACCAGATACTCTCGGTCTGTACTGAATATAACTGGTTCAGCACTGGAACCGTTCTTCAGACTGTTCTTCCCACCGCTTGTAACTTGCGGTTTCATATATGTAATATGGCTACTCATCTCGAAATGAAGGAACTTTGAATTAGGTTTCCTTTTATTTATTTATTCATTTTTTTAAATAAGAGAACAAGGGAAGGAAAAACAAATGAATTAAAAAACACCCATACACCAGATTACTTGTGTCCTCCGTTCATGAAAAATCTGTAACAGTTGGACTTGAACTGCTGTAGGTTGAAGTTTGGTGGGAAACAACGCTGGGGAAGCGAGTTCCAGAGAGATGCAGTTCGGGGAATAAAAGAATTCTGATAGGCGGATGTTCTGCAATTTGCTCAGTTTGACTTGAAAACAACTATTTTTGCTAGCAATAACCCATGGGTTCTTACTTTTTTAATAGTAAATGTGAGAGCCACGTCACTGTCTCAACCACTGGTTTGTGTGGCCTGGTGACTAATGACCGGTGTCAACAAAGTCCAATATGAATGTCAGCGGGCCGGCATCACAGTATCATTATTTTCATATGAGTGTCAGAGATTAAAATAATGTGCACCATTCGAACGTCGAAATGAAAATTTTACATTAATAAACTACATTTGCCAAATTATGATTCCGTTCGCTTGACTTCCGCCTCCTAAAATCATTCTGACTCTTTTCCCAGCTAGCGATTGGGTGAGATAGGATTTATGAAAGGGAAAGTATGAAAGTGAAAGTGGGAAGATTATCAACAGCATTCCCAGTGAAATGGGGCACACATTTATCTACAGATCATCGAGAGCAAGGCAATTCTCGCTCCATATCACTGATTGATTGAACCATCTGCACAATTTTTATTTTTTAAACGCATTTCACATATCTGTCACACAGAGCCAATCCACCAACTGTCAAGTAAAGAAAAATAAACAAACAAATAAAAAGGTACAAAACCCATGACATGTGCTTCTTTGTACATACTTCATTCAGTCCAATCACTCCTCAGTCATTTCACTAACTTCCTCAGCTCCCATGCTTCCCCTAGGGAGGGAACCATAGATATCCATATTATTAGCTTTTCTGGTGACGACCACTTAAGATGCCTGAACCACTGTATGGCTCACGGTTCATAATTTTCTATAACCTTTGCGGCATTTCCTCCAACGTTCTCCGTTGAACACCATCCCTCCTCATAATATCACCTTCTCTTCCTAATCCTCATTAAAAATGTCACTTCTCCCAGTCCTCCAAGTTGGGCCTGCTCGCTCCCTTATTTTCTTACTCTTCCTGCACACTGTCAGACTTTCTGGCACTGTCAAATGAATAAAGCAGCCTGTCGTTAGCTGTGATTTAATACTTCCAGGCTCTCTATATCCAGTCTCCGCCAAAACACTGGTCTGGCTCTGCTGACATGATCTTTTTACTCTAAGCCATCCTTCAACCAACCACCTCGCTCTGACTAGAAAAAAGTACGAACTAACACCGGACCATGAGCGAGTTACTTTTCCATTCTGTCCGTCTCTCTGTGTGTGTATGTATGTATGTGTGTGTGTGTGTGTGTGTGTTTGTGTGTGTGTGTGTGTCTCTCTCTCTCAAGTACCTCCCTCTCGTCCACTCTGCTTGCTCCCCCTTCTTCCCAAACCTTTCCCTCCTTCTTCATCCTTTGTTAGTATTTGTCTTCCATCATCTATCCCTAGTCGTTCTGTGTCAATCAATGGCTCTTTCTAAATTTTGCCTTCAATCTTTTTATCCACTTTTCTCCCAGCCTCCAGTTCTCCATTCTTGCCTTTTATCCCACTTTGTTTTCGTTCCGTCTTCACTCCTCTTTTCCAGTCTTCTCTTTTCTCTGCCCCCATTTTCTGTACTGATTCTCTTTCCTTTCTTGGGCATGATTTTTGGCCACTAATCTCCCTCGCTTCTTCTAAAGTCTGAAACTTACTATTATTAACCTCATTCCCAGTATCTTCCTTGGCTGCCTCAGGCTCATCTGGACTTGAATTCGATGGACTGAGGACTGATGGTGCCCTTTTCCCTCAGTTCACCATCCTTCTTTCCGGTGATGGGGAGGAAGCTGACGGTTGTTTGTATAACTGTTAGTATATTACCATCCACTGTTCTTCCTGTCATTAAACATTTCCATTCAGGTGAGAATGAAATTGTTATTTCTAACTGAAGGACTTGCGTTTAGCCTTCAGTATCTCCTTCAGCTCTAGCGATCCCTCCTAACCTGGATAAAATCGTCTGACGGTAACCTGAGTAAAATTAAACGTGGTGGAATGAAGGTCTATACACCACTTTCCACTTTCCTCTCTCTCTCTCTCTCTCTCTCTCTCTCTCTCTCTCTCTCTCTCTCTCCTTTTTCTGAACAAATCCCTCCTTTCCTTCCCATTGTCTTGACCCACTCTTCTTTCTTATGCTCATGTTTTTTTTTTTTCAGTGACCCTAACTCTTCTCTGACATTCTTCATATATATATTAATTTCTAGCGAGGTATTGTTTTTGGTTGAGTTTCTTTGTTTGTTAGCAACAGTACGTAAAACCAGCTGAATGAAATTACATGAAATTTTCAGGATAAGTGGTCACTGGACCCAAAGAAAGTGATTAAATTTTGGAGGCAATCGAGTGGCCTTGAAAGGTCAAAATCAAGGTCATGGATTTTCACAGGGCTAAAACATGAAACCGGTTGAAGATCGAGATATTTACTATTATGAACATACAAGGACTTGTAACATGGGCTTTCAATTGGCACCAAGAACCTTGACCTTGAGTGACCTTGAAAGGTCAAACTCAAGGTCATGGATATTCAGGGGGCTACAACTCGAAACTGGTTGAAGATAGTGATATATTTACTATTAGCAACATCACAGGAAGTCCCATATGGGTTTTTAATTAGTACCATGATCTCTGACTCTAGGTGACCTTAAAAGGTCAAAATCAAGGTCATGCATGTTCATGGGGCTCTAACTCGAAACTTGTTGAAGACAGATGTATTTGCTATTATCAAGATATAGGACACCTCATATGGGCTTTCATATGGCACCATGACCTTTGACCTTGAGTTACCTTGAAAGGTCAAATGCAAGATCATAGATTTTCAGAGGGCATTACCTGAAAACATTTGCGTCATTACCTTAGACTTTAACTGTGTACTGACACTAAATGGCAGTCCTGATTTATTATTTAACAACCTTTAAATAACTGCTAGGGTGAGGTTTGTTGTACCTGGCACCACTTTTTTTTTTTTTTACTTGGT
>JAGKTI010013569.1:0-18706 GCA_018397915.1 Birgus latro
GAAGAACAGGCCAACACATCCTCACCCTTGTATCGCCCCACAGGCACTGAGTGACCAATGGAATGCCATGTTTGTCCAGCCCAGAAACTTGTGTGAAACTTTACCCAACTACTTTTACAACCACTAGAGGGCACGGAGACCTCTCTCATCTTCGAGGTAACTCTAGTATTTTCTTCCTGCTAATACAAGAGGCTATTATCCACCTGGGAGCTATTTACAAGTGTCTGAGAGCGTTAATGTTGTAAATATTAACCCACCAATGATCGTGACAACTCTCGTATTCTCTTCTATTAAACTCCAGACGACTTTATTCAGCTGGGATTGGGTCATTAGAGCCTGAGTGCATAAGAGAAAATTGTCGTACAAGAAACATCAGGGACTGTAGCAATCAAAGTCAGAAATTATACTTAGATGTTTACCATACTCTAATCACTTTTACTTTGCCTAATGTTGCCATCTTCTCATCTTAAATGCTAAGCTTGAACGATACATCAAAACTAGAATATAGTGCAATGCACTCTTCCCTGACTGGGCCTGAAATCACCATCTCTCCATCTTGAATGCTGAGTTGTAGCAATAGATTAACACCAAAGCATGATGTTAGTCACGAAGAAGTGTTATGTAAAGGATGTAGTCATAACATTGTCGTTCCCTGGCACAGGGCTACGTGAAATGAGCTACAAAAGGATGAAAATCTTGCCTGTGTTAGAGCAAGAACGGTGTAGTCACGAAAAGATGTTACGGAATAGATATAGAGCTTCACTTTAATTTGGCCTAAAATTGCCATCTCTCCATCTTGAATGCTGAGCTGTAACAAGGGCCTGACATTAGAATAAGGTGCTAGTCACGAGAAAGTGCTATGCGAGAACTGTAGAGCCGTGGCACTGTCTTCTGCCTTTATATAAGCTATGAGAAAGAAGCAGCAAAATGAAGATCTCAGCCATGTTAAGTCTGATTAGCTATACATACAGCTTAATGGAACTCTGTAATGAAAATTACAGCAATAAACTCATTCTCCATCTCATAAATAGGGGCCCGCACTGGTAGGGCAAGCAGGCTCTCTCGCACCAATGCATTAACGATTCATTTTGCTTATTACACATTGCTCTCCTATTGAAACGAATAAATCGTTCAAACGTTGCCATACTTTGCACAAATAACGCACGAAAAGATGTTAACTAGCCCTAACCAAACATAAATCGCCAAAGAAGTCTTTACCTGACTAGTAAGTGGTGCCTGTGTTACCATGGCAACCTCCCCACCTCACCACACTACCGCAGTCACACACACACACACACACACACACATATTAGCAAGGCCTGTCATAGAATACGTGTGAGTGTGTGTGTGCAGGCATAAGTGTGCCTGCACATCTCACCGCAATGCTCCGCCAACACCCAATACAATATTTCTCCTTCACTGCTTACCACAGAGAACACTAATATTAATGAATCTTTTCTAAAACTTTTGGATCAACTTCGTTCTTACCTATTGTGCCCCCCCCCCCTCAAAAAAAAAAAACGATAACTATTGATATCAGTATTCGTACAAGGACATTATACACACATTGCGGGAGATATACTCTTTTCACATTAACTTAGCTCACATTTTCATTCTTTTGCAGCTGATTTCACGTATTCCACAGCACTTCTTCGTGACCAGCATCTATTGCTACAACTCAGCATTCAGGATGGAAAGAGGGGAGTTTTAGGCCAAGTTAGAGTGAAAAGAGTATAGTGGAGAATATTCATAGTCTTGCTTTGGTTAGAGCGAGGCGTTTATGTGTTACCATGGCAACCTCTCCACACATCACCACACCACTGCAGTTGCACACACACACTCCCTTCCCCACCAAGTCCCATCTTAGAATACTTGTGGGTGTGAGTTCACTACTCGTCAAAAGACCTTGGCTATACATAAGAAGACATGCTATTAAAGTTAGGGCACACATATAATATAATGTAATGTGCTATGAAGTCAACAACACTCAAAATAACGTCACACTCCTTCTCCCCTGTCCTGTCTCCTTTTCCTGTCTGCCAGCCTTCTAGCTGTCTGTCTTTCTGTCTGTCTGTACCTCTATTGCAAACCACAAACAACTCTCAACTGTTCACAGGGTCCTAGATTATCATAGTATCATGCAGTATACTATTTTTTTTTTTTTTTCAGAGTAACTTGGCTCAGATTTTCGTCCTTTTGCCGCTTAGTTCACATGGGTCACTGGCAGAAAAGGACAATGCTATGGCATAGCTCCCTTTCCATAACACTTTTTTGTGACTTCCATATTCTAGCATTAAATCTATTGCTACAACTCAGTATTCAGGTTGGAGGGATGGAAATTTTGGGCCAAGGAGAAAACGAGTACAGAATTAGTAAAAGCCAAACAGAGTGCCATTGGAGGGTGTGGCGGGAACAAGGCAACAGATCACTGGCAGGAGGACAATGGAGGGAAAATCCAGCAAAATCTAACCACCAGCTTATGATGTGACACCAACAACACTCGCGCCTCACTATTGGTTCAAACGCCACTGGGAGGTTGACAGGTGCTCCTCGCTCCCTTTAGTCACCTCTTACAACAAGCTGGGATACTGGGGAAGTATTCTTTCCCCTCCTCCCCAGGAGGCCCTGAAGAGTGGGTCACTCTCTACTTTCCCTCTACTAGGGCTGCCCCCATTAGCTCTTTAAGGGTTGAATCATCTCCTCATTACTCTTCCTAAGGGGGTTGGTTGAGACCATTACATTCAACACAACCACCATCACAAATACCATTCAGTAACTTTCTCCTTAACTTTTTGTCATGCTGTGTGTCCTCTCTCCTCTGCCCTAACCACTATACAGGTGTATTTTTCATAGCTTTTTCTTGTTGCTGCTGACAATATTATTCTTCACAAGAAAAGTTTTTGTATGGAAAGGTCTTACTGAAGTTATATCTAACCTCCACAGATTGAAAAGTCTATCCTAAATTGAATATACAGTAATAGTCAGGTAATGGCAAGAATAATATGAAAAAAAAGTCTTTTGGCTCTGTGATTTAAACTGTATTTCTCTACATATTGGAAAGATGAGTACAGGAATAGAAATCATCAGATTTGGCAACTTTTATTTATTCAGCAATTCAAACATCATTTTATATATTTTTTTCACTGGTCTTTAAATAATATTATGCCTTCATTAGTTTCTTGACTTAATTTTAACTGCAGATCAATGTGTGTGTTAAGTGGTCATGTTTATCATGACATTTCCACAGTACTAACCAACCAGCCCCACTGCCATGTAATGACATTAGGCAGGCCTTGAACTACACAGCATCATTCTCTACAACTATGAGTGGTAAAAAACACACCTTGTGAGGTGGAGTCTTTACTGAGGAAAATCATTTCACTTTCCTGAATTTTGTCAAGTTACTTGACAAAGTTCAGCAGAGCAAAATGCTGTTACTTAGTAATAAACATCCACTTCACAAGGTGTGTTTTATACCAGGCTTGTTGCCATTACTTGCCATATAATACCTGTATTCACAACAATGGATGGTACAGACCCAAATCTTCTAAATAATACTTTAAGAAACATTGTGCTAAAGAATGAAAGACTGACAAATATGGCCATATAAATTTCACAAAAGTGCATGTGCATTATGGAACAACCCATTATAAATAACACTATCAAAACTGGTAAAAACTAAATAAAATACAAATGTTGCCAAAGGACAGGCAATTCATCATATGAGTAGTGTTACAATAAATACAATGACCATGAAACTCAAGGCTAGTACAGAACCACCTATGTAATATTTAACCCCAAGGCTGTGGCATGCCTTTCAAACAGCATTTCCAATGGCCTGCAGTGGGGCTTCCAGAATCTCACCTATTTGTTCAAATTTCCTGCACTCTCTAAAAACATGAAATGTTTGTTCATGTTTGATGTGTGATGCACCCCCTGTCTTGCACTGTGGTAATGACTGCTTCCTGTTCACACTGGAACTGTTGACCAGAGCATGTTGTGACAGCCAAAAACAAGGTGCCTTTTAAAATTCATCATTATGCATGAATGAGAGCATCTAAAAGTCTTTCAGTCTGCTTCATTTTCAAGTAGATACTTGTGTAATGCATTGATTTTTCTTAATGTACAGTAAGTTAAATATTTCTACTGAATATCTTGGGGTGAGGCACATCCTCTGGCAGGTTTCCTGCAGCCTTGGGGCTACTGTTTAAAAAACAACAGTAAGTACCGATACAGTACTGTATTGCTACTCCCTTCATTTATCCCCTCAGTTGAAAGCTTCTGCCATAAGCAGAATTAAATCACTGAATGGTAGCAAGAATAATGGAAAATATATATATCCTCAAAGCTAAGGAATTAAAACCACTGTGAAATTACATTTCAACTTAAATTCCCATTAACGAGTCCCTGTGACTTTTGGCAGCTGTTGCTACTCATATTATCAGAAATGAAAGAGCTGTATCAACTCTTCTACTCACACGCCAGTTTTCTGACCGGGATGCTTTTTCATTTTATTTTTCTTGCATGGATAAGACACTGGAGTCTGCTTCTAAGTGCACAGTTTTTGAACAACACAATTGTTTTGTGGATAAGAGTTAGACTACACAGCTACTGTACATATACAAGTGCTTTGTCATAAGCTGAAGAAAACACAAAACAACCTTTGAAGACACTGTCTTATGCAACTAACACAAAACTGAGATTTCTTCCACACACACATCAAACACTTGAGCAGTTCAACATTTTCTTGGCCTGATAAGATGCTCTATACTGTATATAAAAAAAATTTGAAATCACACAAGATGCAACCAGAAATTTTTATAGAGCCAGTACTTTTATTGCAAATAGCAAGAGGCCATAATGGAAAAAATGGCAAAACCTACTCATTTTCATTCCTCTTAAGTATGCTGTGAAAGTTACTGAATTCCATTACCATATGCCTTGTTAGCTTGTATTTTCTGTATCTTTCAGTACATTGAGCTTTCAACCCAAAAATACTTTAGGTATAAAGGGTTGAATATTTCTTGGTGTTAACCCTTATTATAATAAAATTTACTTTTTTGTTTATAAAGGGTGAGAAGAGGTGAAAATAGATCCATGTACATGTACAAGGAAGAGTTAACATAATGGACAGCCACATGAAAAAGTCTGCCAACAACTCCCTACTTGTACTGTGTCCTGTCTCCCATATTTCTCATTCCTCCTTGACTGTTTGAGAGTAACCTTCCTTATCATTCTCTTTTGTTGTTTGCTTCATATTGCTATTACATCAAAAACATTTCATACAACATCTTTTATCCCCAAAATATTCACACAATTATTTGCAAGCAATCCCTTGGGTCCTTGAGAAACATAAAAGAGGTGATTAATCCCTTCACCACAATGTTAGGTGCTGAAGAGGGATGCCTTTGCATGGTGGAACCAATATAACTGGGTGGCTCCACTGCCTGATTTTCCAAACATTCCTGATCTCCCTCCCTCTCCCCCAAATGGTGGATACTGGACTGCTGAAGGACAACTTAAGCCAGCAGTCTACCGGGTTCATATTTCAGCTGAACCTAGGGCTACAAATACTATTACTACAATAACATTTTAAAACTTCTAGTCATTCTACGAAAAGCCACTTTTACTCAACTTAGGAAGGATTTCCAGAGGTCTATCTTTTTATCTGTCTTTAGCCAGACACCTCAATCCCATAAAGGATGTCCACAAACAAATCGCCTTATGTCGTCCTGTCCCCTGCCATTTCACTGCCCACTATAAGTGTGGGGATTAATGAAGGGTGCACCTGACTCTAAACTTTTAAAAACCCTCTCAGATCAGCTATCATAACTTCAAATATTTTTTTAAATCTCTCAGACTGAATATCTTAACTCCAAATAAAAAGAAAACACGTACACACACACATACAAAAAGGCCACTAAATTCAAAAGCATCGAACAGCATCACCCAACAATCAACTGGTGGGCTGTTTACCCTCTGATAAGTGACAGCAGAGGTGGGTCCAGGTATAATTGTTAGGTGCTGCCCATTTCACTTTAAACCGTAACAAACATTTGGCAATTCTTTTTATCCCTGCCACATATGTACAATACGATTTTGATATAACAAGCCACCTGAGTAACATTTGATTTGATACTGATAAAATAAGCCATCAGAATAACATTTCATTTAAAACTGATATAATTTTAATGTATATAACCTAGAATGAAATACTTTGAATTTAAATGAAACTTTTTTTTCCCCCCAAGAATGAACAATATCATAAATGTGTGGGAGAAATAAACACAACATTCACAAAAGATGCAAACCACCAGTCCACAAGATATCAACATCAGTTTGAAAAACATGGGTGTTTCCTGGGCAGCCTAGACAACACCCCTGAATCCACCCAAGGACAGTAGAAAGAAAGCAAAACTGATTTCCATACTACTTGTCATGCACAACTATGGACATATGAACCTCCTACATTCCTACTGTTAGGCTGACAGTAAGTATACTTCCTATTTAACTTCTGGGTACAAATAAACTACACAGAAGTATTTATCAAACAGCCAAAAATGCCTTATCGTGTGGAGTACAAGTCATCCTTGTTTTACAACCAGCTGCTATATGCTCATTCACTTATTTGATCTTAAAATTTTATCACCTTTTTTTTTTTCATTATACAACTGCCATGTTCACATATTATTGCTATGATCCCCAACAAATGTGCTATTTTTCAATATATGACCACCACCTTCACTCATATGATCAATACAATTCCCATGCCCAACGTATGATCAACTGTCAGCCAATCTCTTTTCCATGAACGTAAGTCAATTCTAAAGCGAGGCTGACCTTAACTGTAGTTCATTCATGAATCCCATTTCTTACTGTATCAGAGTTGAAAGTACCATCAACTCAACAGTGAAGCTGTGGAAGGTTCAGCTGTCTACAATTGAACAAAATAAACACAGCCTGATACAGGCTAAAGGTGGCTGAGATGGTTGCAGCTCCACACTGAGCACAATACTGTAGTTCAGTGTCTCAATGTACTCAATATTACAGTAACTCCTCATTTAGAATGTTTTCACTTAATATGTTTTTCATTATAAAGCTGACAATCATTATATGAAAACTTTTCACTTGGTACGTTATTATTCCCTATTAAGCATTCAAGATGTTCAGTAATGGGTCAGGGTTGATACAGTAATACTGGCACATCTCAATTTAGTACCCATTCATATACCCAGTTACAACATAAAATTCAATCACTGAGGAGTGTGATTATATATGTGCATAAGGGGAAGGGTAATGCTCTGGAAAAAGGAAATTATACAGGCATAAAACTTTCAGCCAGATAATGACAGTAATGGAGAGTCCTGGAAGGTATGATAAGGAGGTTCATGCAGAATGCCAATGATGTCTGGGGTTCTACAAAGTTGGGCCAAGTGTGGGAAGACATTGCTTCATATGTTATCAAGCAGGAGACAGTGTAGAAGTGTGTGGAAGACACTGAGACATAACTGAGAGTTTGAACAAATGGTGGCTGATCTAAGTGCACTTTAATTTGGAATCAACAACAATATACCTCCACTCTCCAGTGTCCATGAGGGCAAAAGTCTGCTTACAACCAGTGCTGGTAGTTGGAGTTACCAAATCCTTATGCCAGTACTGTGCAAAGAGGGGGGGTGGGAAGAAATCCCAGTCCCCACTCTTGTCCTGTAGTATTTAGTCAGTTTGAATAACACAGGAAATGCATCCCATACAAAATTAAGATAACCCATTGTGTATGTGTCATAATTCTAACCACATTTCCCTATCCCATCAGTCTACAGTTATCACATTCACCACTGACAAGCAATTCAGTATCACTGGCATATATCACATGTGAGATATTCTATCCCTCACCACTGATCATTGGTTAAATTCCTGATAAGATAGATGGATAAAACAAGTTATTACTGTGATCTTGAATTGCCATAAAATTTACGTCAGAGGGTTCAGCACATCATTCTTGTTAGAATGGACAATTTCTTTGTGTTAATTTTGCATTCCAATGCATGATATTTTTACAGATGTCTTTTTTTAAAGATCAAAGAAGCATATACAATGAGCTGGAACCTACTGATAAATTCTGGCAAATGTAACAGTTCCATGAAATGAAAAACACTGGATAAAACTGTAATATGTCCTGTTCTGCATATAAGGATGTATATAATGGAGATACTGGATTAGAACACCAGTTACTGGTACTGTATAAATGACACTGACATAACTGGGTTAATAAATGCAATAAAAAAAATAATAATTGAGAACAATTACAAAACACTGCACCATCATCAACTTAAGTCTGACTGATATTTCAAAACTAAGTGCTGAATACAAACTTACTGCAAACTAAGCTAACACATACAGTCAATGCTTTGATCTCACCAGAAGCAATTATCACACAGCAATTTGTCAAATATCTCATATCTCAGCAGCTGGGAACAATGTTATTCCCAATTTCTTGTTTAGGAATTTCAAGACAGTAACTTAACTTATCTGAACAAAACTATTTACCTAAAGTGTCTAAAGAAAATATTGTTGTCAATCAGCTTTCCATTTCACAAAGCATATGCTGATATAATGACAAATATACATGTGATGCTATAGCAAATCACACCACATCTGTACCATCACAACAAAAAGTCAGTGACAGTCCCCTGCCAGCATTATGTCCTGTCTTCCATATTTATCATACCTTCCCAAATGTCAGAAAGTGTCATTTCTTCTCCACTCCATTTGCACAGTAGTGTGTTTCATACTGCCATCACACAAATATATTCCGTGTAACACCTTCCATCACCATAGCTGGCAGGGAAGCATCACAGCTTTTTTATTGTGACAGCGCTTGTCACTTTTTCTTAGGAATAACCAGACATCAAGACAATACTCTGCTCACACAAAGAGTAGTTACATCTTAAGGTAAACTGAGCAAGTAAGTATATTCATGTACAGGTATCACTTAAATATATGACTTGATTTATAAATGCCAGCATTTAAGAAGGTGTCAATATATCACACTAATGTTCTTAGTTCCTTCTGTGTAAATGCACATTAGGTAAGGAATCTGGAAACACTGAAACATTTCCATAAGACTGGCAAGTTATTTAAAATAACCTACTTTCAAGATTCAACCTTAATACAACACTGGAAATGCATACTATACTTCAAGAAAAATAGTATCCTTAAAGATTCCATGATATGTACAGTTGCTTTATGATACAGAAATGGTTAAGAAACTACTATTGCAGTTTATCAAAATAAAGTTTAACATTGACAACTCTATAAAAAATTTTGCACTGAAAGATCAATAACCTAAGGCACACACTTGGTACAGCAGCATTCATAAGTAGGGATACACATCTGCTCATATTATCTAATGTAGAGTCTACTGTTGGTGAGATGTGGAACCGTTTCACATACTGCCTGGTGCACTGATCATCAAAGTGCCAATAAGTGAGAGAATTAGTGCCAACTCTTATCAGCAATGGATACCATTGTACACAAAACAAGTAGATGTGTAATGTTTCTCCTGAATGCAACTGTACATCCTATATACAGTATATTAAGAAACTAAAGCATCAGATGGAAATCTGAAGCTGTATATATATAAGAATATATTCATTCAAAATGTTCAGTGTGTGAGAATATCAGTGACTGCGTATGTTATGAGACTCAAAATTATTTATATACAGTATACAGTATTATAACACTACAGCTTAGCAGTATATCTTGGGGGATGAGTTTATCTCATAAATACTGTCACTGACTGAAAAGTGAGAACCTGCACACTTTCTAAGGCACTCTGGTGTACACTTGCAGACATAAATATTGCCCCACTTTTTAAACTGACCTATAATAAAACAATTATCTATCATCCAGTTCTCTACAGCCCTAAGTATAGCATACAGGAATTGGCCTATGTTATTCAATGTAGTCTATAAGGTGAGTGACTGTTTACTCAGCTCAGAGCACCATTATTCATATGTGCAAAAAACCTTAGAAGCATGTGAAGTTGGTCACCCTTGTCTTAAATGTTGAGACTCTAAGAAGCCTAGCCCCAAGCCTCTATGCTCCGGTTTAAATGGGACAAACTGGGATTTGGTGACAATGATGATAAATCCCAACTTCCTCTTGGACATAAATTTTTATGAACCACATCTAGCTGAACTGTCTTAACCAAGAAGTTCACATCACAGCTCACACTGTGTCAAAAAAAGCTTCACTTCAAATTGGTGCCCTTCATGGGTTATTATATAATACTTCATCACAATCATCATCCCTGAGTGGCATTATGTGAGCAATAAACCTCAACCACCCTTTGGATAAAACCTGCACAGGCTCATTCCGAATGGAGTGCTTTAATTACCCACTAAACCCCTAGGCGCCATAAATTGGTTATATGACTACCACACAGCGTGGTAAATGGTTTCCTGGTGTACAGGAAACAATCTGGCTTGTCACTTAGTGTAGAGTCACCCATAGGCAGAAGGAAGGGGAAAGAGTGAAGGAATGAAAGAAAGGAGAGGGAGTGTAAAGTCACCCGTAGGCAAAAGGAAGAGGAAAGAATGAAGGAAAGAAAGGCAGAAGAGGAAGGAAGAAAGGAAGGAAGAGAGGAAAGGGCAGACACCCAAAGCAGCACTACATTGAGTGAGTGGATGATGAGTGCCTCCACCTACCACAAATTATATAATACTGTATTCTTAAAAGTTTGTTAGGCTCTAAAGATCACATAATTCAGTTTCCGATACCACTGTTCACAGCTATATTTGGTGCTGCAGAAAGATGCCCTCACATGGTGGTACAAATATAAGGATGGCTTCACTGCCTGGTTATACAAACATCCCTCAACTCCCACCCTATCCCCAGAAAGAAGGGTGGTGGACTGCAAGACAAGGGACATCTTCAGCCTGCATTCCACTGGGTTCACATTTCAGATGAACTTGGGTACTACTACTACTACTACTACTTCTTATACTGTCTCAGTTATTATTATGAAGTGAATCAATATTAATGTCGGCAAATGTATATAATAAATATCATTCACAGCAGAAGGCATTAATGTATCTGACACACATAAAACTTATTAAGTGAATGGAAATGATTAACTGAGTAATAAAAGAGATGCAAAAACAGACATAAAATAAGGCTTCACACTGATTATGGTCAGTGATTCTGAACACACTGTCTTTACCCCTTCAGCCTGAGGACATCCTTTACACTACTGTATATTCTAGGTACTCTATTTATCTATCTATAGCAAGACACCTTAATTCTAGAAGGGGTGGCTATAAACATATTGCCTCTAAAGTCATTCTGTCATCAGGCTACCCTCTTCTCAACTCAAACCCCTCCCTTACACATATTACATATACACCTCCACCCAGTCCCCCATCTGAACCTCTATCTCCAACTGAGTGAGTTACTGAAGCCTTAATGATAAAATGCATATACATATTTATAAATATGTAAGATTAACACTGTTCAGAAAAACATTATCATTACTGACTACAAAACCAGTCCACATTCATTAATTTCTTACTGACTCAAAACCTCCATGTCCACTACTTACATCCCTACATTATGAAACAATTATTATTTGTTCTAGTTAAGCTATATCATAATATTTCATTCAACTTGAGAAAGAATCCACAGACTGTATGGGGTAAGGAAGTACTACATCTCTAGTATTTCTGTAACCCATTAAGAGGTTGTCTTGCACTTCACTGTTATATTCTTACTAATGTCATAATTTTCTTCATTCTGGGGAAATACTACTTCTCAGAGTGTTAAACCTATAGAATTTCACTCAGTCCATTCAGAAGTGGTTGTCACACTATATTCGTTTCATCTTGACTTGGAACATATTCCATCCTTTTGCACAGTAAGACAATACTACACCTCTACAATCTTTCCACCTCACTTCTTCATGACTAGCAGCATTTTCTAGCCCTGATCTAGTTTAAAGATTCAGCATTCAAGATAGGAAGATGGCAATTTTGTCGTTAGATTAAAATGTAGAGTGATTTTATTCAGCCTGGTGAGATCTCTACCTCTTCATGGGTTAAATGCTTGTGTAACATACCTAAAAATGATGCTATGTTTCCTCTTAAGGAAATATCTGTATTGGGGCTGGCCATGGTACAGCTGATGTTTCCTATGGACTGGCAGCCAAACTAAGTGCCAAAACCACCGTCTGATAGGGTGTATTAATTACGTTCAAAACATCAGCAAGCCTCTACCACCAATATTGCACAATATGTCACCTTTCACTTTTTTTATGATAAGATATTTCAGATTTTAAGTACTGTACAGCTAGAGTAGAATCTCAATAAATAAGACATTAAATACAAAGTCTTCAAGTGTTGTTCACTGTACATTCCTTGTATTTGCTGACATCATACTGAAACAACTCTATATCATATTTATACATTTCCATCAGACCCTCCATTTGTGATTTTGTTAACTGGCAAAGGAACTTGTCTGCCACCTCTTCTGTTGGCTTGTCACGAGACCGATTAATTCTCTTTGGCCTGATCACGTCAGCTATGCCTGCAAATATTAAGTATGAGATTACTACACTGTGGTATCCAGGCAAATTTATACAACTACTGCATTAGGTAGAGTAATCTCTAACTATCCTTAGCTAAAGTTGCAACATTGTGTAACCTGGCTGTACACTACTATAAATCTGTCTATCTACAGTATTTATCTATCTATTGCCTGATGCCATATTCCCATAAGAGGTGGCCACATCACCCTGCACTCTGCCATTTGGCTGTCCTTCCTCCAACCCACATACCCTTCTCTCACATATCTCTCCCCTCCATCCTTTCATCTCATCCTTGGTTTCCCCCTCCCCCTCCACCTCATTCATATACACTCTTCAAGCCAGTTTCTCATTCTCCATCCCCTCCTCATGTATGGCAAATCAAACCCACTGAAAATAACTAATATGCTACTGTATTTAGTGAACTGTATAGCAAAACTTATCATTTATCCACAAATGCATACCTGCAGAAAATATGATGTAGTTGCCATCCTCCTCCAAAGTCTCAACCTGAAACAACAGATAACATGAGTACCATAACAAATACGGAGTAAAATGTAAAATACTGACTCAACAAAACAGAATCGATGCAAGATCTTCCGGGCTACCTAGTGTGTTATTAACCCTATGAAGACAAGAATGTGCTCATGAGATGAATAAAACTTTCTGTCAATTGTTAAAATAAAATGGACATGATTTCTCCTATCCTCAAATGATTACTGTGGACACTCTTTAAACCTTATATGACAAGGGGATGCTCCTGAGATGGATACAATCTTTCAGCAGTGAAAACACAAGAGCCAAGATTTCTTCTATCCTCAAAATTTTAGTACAGACTATTCTTAGTCCTGACAGGATGAGATGACACTCTTGAGATGAATAAAACTGTGCTGGTAATTAAGACAAAGTTCTCCTGTTCACACTAGGTTACCTTGATGACAATCAAGGTTGGTGAGCTAACACACTGCAAAGTGGAATCAATAAGGTTGGTGAGCTAACACACTGCAAAGTGGAATCTAACCTCTCTGCATTTTATGTTATAAGATTGAGCTGGTGCAGGTTTATATCCAAGGGATGGTTGGGGTTTATTGCTCACATAATGCCACACAGGGATGAGTAGGGCTGGTCACTCTCATCTTAAATGTCAGGACCAACTTGCCTAGCCCTGGGCTCCTATGCTCCTCATGGGGCAACACTGGATTAGATGATGAATGAATGAATGAATGAACAGCAAGAACAGACCCTGTGTGCTTTGCATATTTGGTAAAAAGAAAGTTTACCATCTAGCCAAACAAGGAAATTAAGGAATAAAGACATCAGCAACTTCAGTGCTGTATAATGATATCTATAATATATTTATATTACTGCAACTTTCAAACAATTTCATTCAGTTTGGGGGAGGGCTCCCATAACACATACTGGAACAAACTCCGCTGACCCTTATTATGCAATCGCTGTTAAATGGTCACGTGTCATACTGTATCCAGTTTATCAGAACTCACACTGTTATCCACGCAAAGAGTTTTCATAAAGTACTAGAAGTTTTTAGCCTGGCTTTACTCTTGCAGACATTAATACTGATCCACTTCCTGACAGGAACTAAACAGACAATGAGCAATGCCTTCTGACCCCAGCAATGTTACATTCTGCACCTGACAAAATTCTCAGAACATTGTGCAAGAGTTTCACATTTCTTCATCTATAAAGTGTGCTGATTTTTCTGTCATCATTTGCACATCGTGCCTATTTCCTAAGTCACATGATTAGACTAGTTTGTGAAACAAAACATCATCTACTGCCTTCCAGCATCTCAAAAGGCATCAGAAATCTTCTAGTGTATTTGTATTTACTCCAGTAGCTGGTAGCCTTTTAAGATAATTTGTTATTCTGTATGCAGAAAGTAAAGCTTTATAAAAGAAATGTACATTGGAACTAAATATTTTTCTCAAACACTTCCTCCAGGTATCATCCAACCCTGTACAACTCTCAAAATTAGGAGCGTAGAGCCCTGGAGCTTGGCTGTTTATTCTAGTCTAAGTATTTAAGGCAAAGTGACCAGTTACAATTTCCCTGAGTGGCATTATGTGAGCAATAAGCCTCAACCAACTCTTGGGCTCAAACCATTATGGGCAACATTTGGATGAAGTGACTTAACCCTGTAAACCACTACACATCTGTTCATTGGTTCTATGGTTACAGTTACAGTAACTATGAAATTATCTGATGCAATATCAGGCAGAGGGACCACTGATGCCATATTCATTGTTCAACAGCTTCAGGAAAAATATATTGGCAAGAAAAGGGAATTGTATTTTGTTTTTGTTGATTTGGAAAAGGCCTTTGACAGAGTCCCTAGAGAGGTGGTGAAGTGGGCAATGAGAAAGCTGGGGTTGGAAGAGTGGCTGGTTAGGGTGGTTATGGCCATGTACGTGGGTGCTCGTACCCAGGTAAGAGTGAATGGAGTTTTGAGTGATGAGTTTCCCGTGAATGTTGGTGTGCATCAGGGGTCAGTTTTGAGTCCCTTGTTGTTTATCATGGTGCTTGAAGCCCTCTCACGTGACTTCAGAGATGGACTCCCATGGGAGATGTTGTATGCTGATGATTTGGTGTTGATTGCTGAGAATGAAGGGGAGGCTGAGGAAAGATTTAAGAAGTGGAGAGATGGTATGGGGCACAAGGGCTTAAGGGTAAATGCAGATAAAACAAAAGTGATGATATCTAGGGTTGGTGGCGGTACAATCAGAGGAGAGGGAGAGTGGCCATGTGCAGTTTGCCACATGGGTGTGGGAAGTAATTCCATCTTGTGCAGTGTTTGTGATAGATGGGTGCACAAGAGATGTAGTGGTATTAGAGGTAGACTGCGAGATAATGCTGATTTCATGTGTGCGGTGTGTCGGGGAGAGCAGGTGGAGATTGTTAGGCGTGAGAGGGTTGAACTTGCAGGTGAGTCTCTTGAGTGTGTGGAGGAGTTTTGTTATTTGGGAGACATGTTATGTGCCGGAGGTGGGGCTGGAGTTAGCTCGGTTGCTAGAGTGAGAAGTGGTTGGAAGAAGTTCAGGGAGCTGTTGCCTCTCCTGACATTGAGAGGACTCTCCTTACGTGCTAAGGGGTCTTTGTATGCAGCATGTGTTAGGAGTGTGATGCTGTATGGTAGTGAGACCTGGGCAGTAAAGGAAGATATTCGCAGGTTTAAACGTACAGAAATGACAATGATTAGGTGGATGTGCAGTGCGTCCCTGCGTGCAAGGCCTGGGGGGGCTGGGTTTACGATAGAAGAGTTGAGAGGTAGGATGGGACTGGAGTGTATTGGTGTTGTGATGAGGAGAGGTAGGCTGAGGTGGTTTGGACATGTGGAGAGGATGGGGGATGATAATTGGGTACAGAGGGTGAGAAGTGTTAATATTGGGGGAGGGGTTGGGAGGGGTAGACCGAGAAAGACATGGGACGAGGTCATTAAATGTGACTTAAGGGTTAAGGGACTGAATAGGGAGGCTGCCAGAGATCGAGCAGCGTGGAGAGCTGCCATTAGGTGACCAAGGCCGACACATGCAAGCATGTTGGAGCCTTCAAAAACGAAAACGAAAATGAATACTGTATTAATAAAAAATAAAGGCAAACTGCATACCAATCCATCTCACCTTAGCAAACACATCAAATGGTACCAGACACGGGGTGCAGAAGGTGTTGATGGGTGTCCAGTGTTCATCCAACTTAGCCCCTTTGTTATTCTCATCCAGAAGGTACTGAATGAACTGAACAAAGGAGGGGACAGTTGCTTGTGGGCGTGACCTACCGAATACTTGTTTTTCATTCATACCTGTGCTCCCTCCACCACTTCGCACACCTGGTCCAAGATTCTGGTACTGCTTCAGGATTATTCTTGTTACTTTACTATAATATCGGCTGCCAGAGAGGATCTTGTCTCTGAAAAAGTTAACAAGAATATTTTGTCATCATATATGGTGTGCTGCACACTGGACATTTAATATAGCATGTCCTCATTTTATGACTGGGATGTGTTTTGAAAACCAATCACATAACGATTATGGTACTCATATAACGAATCTGGTGTTGCTGAGATCGTATAAGCAAGACACATGATCAGATAATGAGAACTCTGTCATGAATGATCATATACTGAGTGACTGAACAATGGGGATGTGCTGTATACAAGCAACCTGAGCAGATCTTGTTAAAGAAAAAAAAAAAAAGTCTATCTATCTACATACTGTACTGTATATCTATACACCTTAACTGCATAAGGGGTGGCCATAAATGAATCACCTCCAAGTCACTCTGTCCTCCGTCATCTTGGTGCTCTCCTTCTGACTGACTCCTCCTCTCTCACATACTTCTCCACCCTACCCCTGCATTTCGTTCTCAGTCTTCCCTTCCCCTTCCCCCTCTCCACCTCACTCATTCACTGTACACTCTCCAGGCAGAGTCTCTTCTCCATCCTCTCCATATGCTCAAACCATCTCAAAACATTTTCCTAACACTTTCTAGCACACCCACATCAACACTTGTTACTGGAATAGCATAAGGAAGATTTGGTAGTGCTTTAGGATGACTCTGACAATTTACTATGCTGGGTGGTAACTGAATAACTATATGATGGATGGTGATTTTGTGGGTTAGGGCTCTCCAGCCAGATGAAAATTGCATGGGTTCTCTCTGTGGAGTGAGAGTTTCTCGCTTGCATGTCACTCTGGGGAAAGTGAGGCTGGTCATCACTGCATTAAATGCTGAGACCAGCCTTGCCCTGGGCCTCTATGCTCCTGTTTATATGGGGCAAATGGGATTGGATGTTGTTGTTTTTGTTGCATTAACTGCCAGAGGGGACCCTGTTTAAGTGAACAAAATCATAATGGAGAAAACATAACATTATCAAATAACACTTATGATAATGAACAGAAAATTAGAAATACCTGTATCAATGGTACAGTTAAGGGTGAGGATGACGTGATTGCTGAACACTGGAAGGAATGCTTAAGTATACAGCTACCATCATCATCATCATCATAATCCTGATCGCTATTCCCACCTAAAGTATCTAAAAACAAGGGAGGAGAGAGTACAAAAGTGGAAGAAATATCAACAACATGGTCAGAGGTATGAGTCACATTATCATTCAAGCCCCAGGTTCCACTCCACAGGCCTAACCATCTGCATATATACACAGGGTGTCCCAGGGGAAAATACCATAAGTTTGGAAAATGACAGATGAAGAAAGTCCGAGTAAAAAAAATATATATATACTGTATATCAATATGGTTCCAAATTTCGCCATTACAGAGGTACATTACCGATGACTTTATTGGCAAAATATAAGGTACTGTATATAATTTTCATCAACATGGTAATCAGTAACTGTAGCTTCATATTAGCTGGGATTTTGACCCATATTGATACAGTATAGCATTTTTTACTATGAATTTCCTTATCTATCATTTCCCAAAGTTATGTCCTTTCCTCCCAAGACACCCTGTATATGACTGTATGTAAAAAAGATTTCTTTGGAGGTGCTATAATATAACCCATAATGAGGACAACATATGCAAAAGTGAAAATTAACTAGAATGACACTGTGCAATGAATTCTCATATACCTATATGCTGAGGATGCTTATTCTTCTCAGAGAATGAAAGAGCCTTCAGAAGACAGTACATAAGCTGAATAATGTATCCAGAAGGAAAAATGTAAAGTAAACGCTGATAAGGCTCAGATTATAGTTGTAAAGTTGTGGCTAGGAAAATATTCACAACGAGCTACGATCATGGGTTAAAAAAGTGAGCATAATCTGAACTACAGAATGATATGGTGAATGAGCTGATGGATAAGTGAAACATCTGAAATACCAAGCAATTGTAATGTACAAGCATGGAAAAACTGATAATGATATCAAACTGGGAAATGAGTGATGAAAGAAGTACCCCTTTTGTCACACAATCTCTCCCTCTCTCTTTCTCTTTCTCTCTCTCTCTCTCGCTCTCGCAACCTCCATAGTATGGATCACTGAACTTTTTGAGGTATTACTTGTCCTTATAACTCTTTGTAACATTCTCTCTCTCTCTCTCTCTCTCTCTCTCTCTCTCTTTCTCTCTCTCTCTTGCGCGCAACCTGTCT
>JAGKTI010013570.1:11739-22852 GCA_018397915.1 Birgus latro
CAGAGTGACATGGAGGCGATTTGTTTGTGGCCACCCCGTTCGGGATTGAGGCGTCTGGCAAAATAGATAGATAGACATCCAGATGAACATCACAGCCCTCCCAACATTTTCATTGGTTTGTTTCAACATTCCTTTCACATAACTCAATTCCCCTTGTTATTCTTAGCCCGTATCATTCCAACAAACTTCAAATTTCATTTTGATAAGTTGAGTAGGGATCACAGTACTGACATGCAACATCTTTATTTCCATGTTCACCTACATTCATCACACGGGGGCACGGTGGCTCAGAGGTACAGCATCAAGCTCGGGACCGGGGGGTCGGGAGTTCGAGCCGCGCCCGGGACTGCCGTGCCGGGAGGGGTAGCGCCCTCCTGTTACCTAGCGGGGCTATATGATCTCACCGTAAGCTCGGAGGATTCTTTAATCCATTTTTTTTTACATTCATCACACCTCCAATATGCCTGGAGTCATACCTTCCCTGCTGATCCCTTTTTTGCCCATCATCTTTTAAATTCCCATCTTTGATCAAATGGACATTTGAAGGAGTTCATGTTCTTAATTTCATTCAGCCTCACTATATAGACATCTTTTAAAAACTTACATTCCCTTCTAAATTTTACTTCGTAGACACTTTAAAAACTTACCAACCTTTGCAACTTGTCTTTACTTAACAGAACATTATCACCAAAAAAAAACGACAGCACAGGAAACATCCAGACCCAATCACCAATGATGCCAGTACCCCCATATGACTTAATTTCAAGGTCATCAAAGAAGACATGGACAGAGTCAAGGTGAGCATATCCAGAGATGCCCCCCCCCCACTGGTTTAAACCATAATACTATCTATCTATTGCCAGACGCCTCAATCCCGCACGAGGTGGCCATAAACAAATCGCCTCCATGTCGCTCTGTCCTCCGCCATTTCACTACCCCGCTCCCAACTCACACCCATCCCTCCACCTCATCCTCGACCTCCCCCTCACTCACATACACTCTCCTCGTCAGTCTTCCACTCTCCACATGCCCAAACCACCTTAACGTGTTTCTCCTATCGCTTCCTATAACGTCCACATCCACACCACAACGCTCCTCCACTTCCTCATTTGTTAGTCTCTCTCTCCATGTGACTCCACATGCTTCTCTCATTTCCACTGCTCTCACTCTTGACTTGTCCTTCCAACAGGGTCCAAGCTTTACTTCCGTATGTTGGTATCACAATACTGTCATGTAACAGCTTTTTCACTTCCATGTTCACTTCCGTTTCTTTTCACTGCTTTCAACGAACCAGCAACCTTCTTTCCCTGCTGCACCCTTTCAAGCACTTCACCCTCCAGACTTCCATCCTTACTCATCACACTACCCAAATACTTAAATGCACTCACATTCTCCATACCTTCCCCATCCAATCTCACGGTACATTCACTGGCTTCACTTCTCTCGAAGACCAACACTTTACTCTTCCCTACATTCACCTTTAGATTCAGTTTCTTACTCTCCCAAACTAATCTACAAAGCCTTGCAGCTCCCCTTCGTCTTCACTCAACAACACAGTATCATCCGCAAACAACAGTACAAGGAGTTTCCAAACACTGCCCTCTCTCAGTAGGGCCGCTCCAACATCCACTGCCCGACCTTGTATCTCTTTTATAACCCCATCCATGTACAGATTGAACAACCATGAAGACATGACACATCCTTGTTTCAATCCAACCTTCAAACGGAATGATTCACTCAGTTTGCCATCCACACGTACTGCAGCCCTAGCACCCTCCTACATACTCTTTCACTGCCTTCAACAACTACCCGTCCACTCCATATATTCTTAATACTTTCCACAATCCTTGTCTATCCACCCAGTCATATGCTTTCTCCAAATCCATGAAGGTTGCATACAACTTCTTTCCCTAGAACCTTTTCCACTAAAGATCTAAGAATGAATATCTGGTCTACACAACCTCTTCCCTTCCTAAAACCTCCCTGTTCTTCTCCAACTAATTCCTCTCACTGTCAATAAGTATCCTACCATATACTTTTCCTATTACACTAAGAAGGCAAATGCCCCTACGATCACCACACACTTTTTCCCCTTTTCCTTTGTACAGAGGAATAATTATACCTGACTTCCAATCCTAACTTCCTCCCAGGCCAATCTGTACACATTCCACATCCATTGTATTAATATCTCTCCCCCATGCTTCAGCATTTCACCACACACTCCATCAATTCCTGGGGCTTTCCCCGTTTTAACTTTCTCTTCCACTACTTCCATCCTACTGATTTCTTCCTCTTCTCACAACCCTCCTTCTCCCCACCATTCCCCAGCCACTTATACTTGCATTACTTTCATTCTCTATGTTCAACAATTCATGAAAGTGTTCTCCCCATCTGTTCACTTTTTCTCCCTTCTCCACTAGTAATCTACCATTTTTCTCTCTCACACCCCCTCTAACTTCGTTGGCACCATCTAGCTCTCTTTACCTCTTTCCAGAACATTTTCTTACATTCCCTCCACTTTGCACTCAAATTCTTTCCAAATTCCTCATCCACTCTCTTCTTACTAATCTTTTCACCTCTCTACATACTATAACTCTCTCGTCCGTCTCTCAGCTTCTTCGACGCCCCTGTTCCTCATCCACTCATTATATGCCTTGTGCCACAGCCTCTCTTACCTCTTCAGACCACTATGCTGTTCCCTGAACCCCCTTTCGTCTTTTCACCCCACACACCACCTCACATGCTGCACAGATTTCTTCTGTGAATATCTTGCACACACCTTCCACGTCCCCCATCTGCTCCAGTCTACATTTACCAAATTGCTCCTCCACTTCCATTTTATAGTCAGCCTTTATTCCATCCTCTTGTAACTTTTCTACCCTCCTTGTAAGAACTACTACCTCCTGTCCTTCCCTTCTTCTCTTCCTCCATCTTGTTTGGATTCTGATTCTGGCCACCACCAAATGGTGGTCAGAAAGTCCACTCCCCCAACCTTCACTCTTGCATCTATTATACATCATCTCATCCTTTCATCCACACACAATCATTGCCTTCCGTTCATTCAGTTCACCATCCACCCTTCTCAACACTCGCCATTTACACTTATGAATCATTTTGTGCCTGAAGAGGGTATTAGCTAAAACCAACCCCCTCCCGCCACAAATGTCCACTAAAGCACTGCCATTCTCATCCATCTCTGCAGGCACACCCCACACTTACCAACCACTCCATCCACCTTCTCATTCCCTACTTTTCCATTCATATCTCAGAAACACACTCTCATTCCTTTCAAACTTTTCCAAGCAGCTTCCACATGTCCAGAACTCTTCTCTCACTCTACTTACACGATCTTGCGTTGGCGCATACGCGCACACAATCACCCACATTTGTAGTCCAACTTTCACTCTTACCCACACAATCCTTGACCCAACTGATCCATACTCTCTTACATTTTCCTTCCATCTGTTGCTCACAGCAGCACACACTCCTTCTTTCGCTCTCTCATTCTCACTCCTGCACATATACCCCATCCATACTCCCATTCCCTCACTCTCTCACCTCTCCATTTAGTTTCAGTTATTCCAAATATATCCACTTTCGCACACTCAAGCACCTGTATGATCTCTCTCACCTCATCATTCATACCCCATATATTCCAAGTCGCAATCCTTACCAAGTCCTTTGTCCGGTCCTTTTTTCATCAACTTTTGGTCAGTCCTGGTCCGAGGCTTGTTCGCATTTTTAGTTAGGTGTTTTACGGGGTGGGACACTAACCCACCACCAACCCCTTTAGTCGCCTCTTACGACAAGCAGGGATACTGGGGGAGAATTCTTGAAAAACCCCCCCTACCCCCAGGGGGGCCCATAATACTGCTCCCTACATATAACTGTCCTTATGGAAAGTCAAATAGCACATAGTATGTGCTAAGTGTACTCTTCATGCTGTCTGGCAAGCATCTGATCTCATAAACAGATCTCTCTCATGATCTTGACCATCCATCATCCAATCCTATGTTGCCCCATGAGGGGCGTAGAAGCCCGGGGCTATGCATGTTGGTCCTGACATTTAAGATAAGTGACCAGCCTCACTCATCCCTGTGTGGGCATTACATGAGCAATAAACCCCTACCACCCCTTGGATAAAAACCAGGGTTGGTGATTAATATATATATATATATTATTATTATTTTTTTTTATTATATAGCTAATATTTCAAAAGCAGTATACTGAATACTGTTAACTTCATGTCATGTTTATCCACTGATGGTTCAGGTTGAAAGCTACTGGCCATAATCCAGATACATACCTGTTCAAGATCTGTCTATACACTACTGGTTAAGGCTGGGTTGCCAGCGGTAATCAAGACAGCATATTCCAAAGCTGATTGTATTACCACACAGAAAAATCTTAGGCTGATATTATCATGACATGGCCTTAAATGACCAAGCATAGCCTATTATGGCTTTGGTGTTTGATTTATGGCTCATTATTTCAAATGTGCAAATAATTTCAATGCTTAATCACACAAATGTAAAAATAAACTTTCTTGTCATACAATGCAGCAAATTCTAATGGCACCATCCTCCAAAATCTGCTAACTTAATGCTTAAGTATATGAATAAATGAATGCCAACACAAAGTTATACACAACTTTTATAAACCTTCAGATTTTATTTTTGTTAATTTTCAGAAAAAAAAACAATGATTTAATCACATGATTAAATCAATCTGATTTAATTATTAGAAACCTACACAGGCTTAACCTGATTGGAGTGTCTTAATTGCCCACTAAACCACCAGGCACCATAATTTAGTTATAAGGTTACCACCCAGTGTAGAAAATAATTTCCTGGTGTACAGGGAACCATTTGGCTTGTCACTCAGTATAGAGTCACCAATATGCAGAAGGAAAAAGAAACAATGAAGGAAAGAAAGACAGAAGAGGGAGTATAAAGTCACCCGTGGGCAGAAGAAAGAGGAAAAAAATGAATGAAGGAAAGACGGAAGAGGAATGACGGAAAAGGGGAAGGGCAGACACCCAAAGCTGCACTACATCAAGTGAGGGGATGGCAAGAGCCCTCACCTACCACATATGATCTTAAACAGTTTTCTTATTCATGCAGCGACCACGGTGAACGAAGAATGACTTATAAAATTATAAACCCAAACTGCATGTACATTTTAATATATGCCTTTCCTTGTACAACATCTGAACAACCTCCAAGACTTCTGTTAAACTTGCATATGAGGGGAGGGGGGGGGAAAAAAAAATCAAACTGCCCTGTACTTTATTTACATTGTTATTCATGTATCACACATTGCCATAAAAAGCAAATGATACCAAAGGATATTAAAAGATATAGGTTATCACAAAAAACTTTGCAGGTGACATATATTCCTTGATGTACTAGCAATTTACAGTCCAAAGAATCTCTAACATAACCAAGACAAGACACTGCGGAACTATTAGGTAAGATAAATAAACTTAACATTAACTGTAGCTGTATATGGCTTCAGAACATTAACATTGATATACAATTAACACAAGTTTACATAAATATCCAAAAAAGCTTAGTATTGAGCCCTCATGCAGCATAAATACATTGCATAAAAGTTAAAATGGTGTACTTTTGATGGAGAAGACACCTTGTACGACTCACATGTTTCATAAATATAGTCCTTTGCACTTTTCAGAGGTTAAATGTGTGCATCTGGAGTGCAAAGCTGAAAATTCCTTTTGTCTGCACTGGCACAGTGATATGGCAATTCAACACTCAGCACTTGTGTCACAGGCAACCTTAAGACTACATGGGAGGAAAAAACAAGAGATTATTATTATCCATCCATCCATCCATTATCCAATCCTGTGTCACCCCACAGAGGAGTGTAGGAGCCCAGGGCTAGGCAAGTTGGTCCTGACATTTAAGATGAGAGTGACCAGCCTCACTCATCCCTGAGTGGCATTACATGAGCAATAAACCTCAACCATCCCTTGGATATAAACCTTCACCAGCTCAATCCGATTGGAGTGCTGTAATTACCCCCTAAACCACCAGGTGCCAAAATTTGGTTATATGGTTACCACCCAGCGTAGTAAATGGTTTCCTGGTGTACAGGAAACCATTTGGCTTGTCACTCAAGAGTGACCCACAGGCTGAAGGACGAGGAAAGAATGAAGGAAAGAAAGACAGAAGAGGGAGTGTAAAGTCACCCATAGGCAGAAGGACAAGGAAAGAATGAAGGAAAGAAAGACAGAATATTATTTTTCACTATCAGATACATTTATGTGAAGCTACAGAATGTGGTGAAAGTTTTTGGCATATCAGAGCCAGGATTCTAAGGGCCTGATTGATAAATGAATGGAAGTGTGGCCCATTGGATTGGGCAAACTTGGGCTGGGCTGTCTGGAAGATGCTACTCCTCACCCTCCCCTAGGGTGGGAATGGAGGTCTGGATGATGATAATTATGATGATGATGACAATGACGATGATTATTATTATTACTGTTCCCCCCCCCTAATGTTTCAAGCTATACAGAGTCCATCTTCAGAAAGAGATTCTGAAACTGGGCTCTGTTTAACCCAAAACATTAAAGGAATAAATAACTTCTCCTCACATTCCTGTTTTTTCCTCCCACCCATTCTTATGCATTGGACAAAATGAACTAGTTGTACAGACAGCCTTGCATCTCCTGCAATACAGATGAGTTTACCTGGAGACTCCTTTCACCTGTGAATGCAACTTTCCTGTAAGGTCACAAAACATGTTGTGGATCTCCCCAACCATGGCTGCAGAAGCAGGGTTGGTGTGGTGGTGTAGATTAATGCATCGCACTGTACTATTAACAATACAGTTTCTCTGTATCTACATATAGAATACTCCAAATCTGATCCAAGCAGAAATGTAGTCCTTTAATATCACAATCCAAATTATGAGTTAACAAATAGATTGCTATGAACTTCTTAAAATTAAATACCAATAAGAATTATTAAGAGGACCATGATGATTGAAGGGAAAAAAAAAAAAATATCAAATAATAATCTGCACTACTGTAAATATGGACCAATGTACAAACTCCTTACTTGGGAATTTTTCAAAAGTACACTTCATCCACTTTTTATGCAATATTTCACTAACAAATATATACATAAAAAGCAATAATACAGTACAAAATAATAATAATAATAATAATAATAATAATCATAATAATAATAATAATAATAATAACAACAACATTTATAAGCTAAAGAACAGGCACTTTGAATATTCATACTTCACAACCAACAGTGTCACCAGTCAAATACCTTCCACCACACAAACAAATACAAGTACGGTACACAGTACGCATGTTGTTGTTATTTACTGTATACTAAATGGTGACAGGTAAGTAGCATCCATTAAATACAACTAATGAAACTAATATTTCAATGTGTTCATCTGAAAGATACAATAAAATGCTAACAATGCATAAATAAATATAATACCAAAGTATTTATTATTACTGTCAAGCATTATCTTTACACTACCTCAATAGTCTATAAATGTAAGCATGCACATGCAGTACAGTGCAAAATCTACATTGCTGAAATGTTCACTACCTGCTGGTCAATGGAAGATACTAAGAAACTGCCAATATTTTACATGACACAAGACAATAATGAGAAGCATTGAATAAGATATCCAGTAAGTTTTCTTCTGCACAGATGATTGGTTTTGAGGACTACTACAAATACAGCAAACCGATAAATTTTTAAGTAAATGCAGAGGTATATGAGTCATGCCGTATTCATGGTCCATTATTCTACTACAGCAATGATTAATAATTCTACAACTAGATAAACATTTTAACAATATCTTGCTCACACTTATTATGAAACCTCACACCTGCTTTAATATACAGGTTAAGGTTATACCAGTTCACTATTAAAAAGTTAATGTATTTACAAAGCTTTAAAACTGGCTTTCATATAGGAATTTTAACAGTATTAAACTGCAGATTTCAAGAATGGCAAAATATTACCTAATAATATAAACAACTTATTGAGTCAACTCTCTGTTTATGCACATTCTAAAGCAATCTAGAACACTTACAGCACATTAATAAAACTGCTGAACTGATTCAGGAAGCATCACCTACTATACCTCTGTTATTTTTTTATTTATTTTTTTTCATGTCCAACTCCGTGCAAAGGCTTCAGGGCCTATCTCAAGGCCCAGTAGTCCTCCTACACCCCTCCACATGTCACCAATTTGGCGCTAACTCTTACCACTCATACTGAACACAGTAAAAGTCCCATAATCCGAATGGAAGAGACCAATGGTCTTTTGGACAATTGGTTTTCTCGGACTATTGGGAAGGATCTCTGAAAACATTAGAAATATGTACAGTAGAGGTACAGTCACGCTCCCTAATTTAGACCCACCCCGAGCCAAGCCCAGAGCTGAGGGAGGCAGTAGCCACGGCTCTTAAACGAACGCGTTTACAAGCCACCTCCCCCCACTCCTCCCTTCAATCCCAATCCCCCTCAGTATCACCATCCAACGATCATTCTCTACCATACTGCATTCCTTTCCACCCTCATCTGTTACTGAAACAATCATCTACTGAATAGGACAATGCTCGACGGTATTATACAGTAGATTTAGGAATACATAGGGTATAAAAAAAAGTAAGACCTGAATATATTTACTTCTCTTAATAAATAAACGTGTTCATTTAAGAGCTGTGGCTACTGCCTCCCTCAGCTCTGGGCTTGGCTCGGGGTGGGTCTAAATTAGGAAGCGTGACTATATGATCATTAAATAAACACTTAAAATTATAAGAGTTATTGTTTTACTCCCCGTAAATGCATAGAAGTGTAGTTGAATAGTTGCAAGCAGGAACATTCAAGTCGAACAGCAAGTCCAAGCCAGATAAATCTATAAATAAAGCCCAGAAAAAAATCGAAAAAAGCCCAGAAAAAAATCGAAAAAAGCCCAGAAATAGTAAAAAAAAAATTCCGTGAAAAATTCAGAGTATTGGGATTTTCGGACTATTGGTGGCCGGATTAAAGGACTTTTACTGTACAAGCTAGGGCTGTCACATACAGGACTGGTGTACTGGTATTAGCGGGGGTATTTTTACATGTCGGCGGGTCTTCTGGTAGATCAGTAAAGTCTGCTTTTATGGAATTCAAATCCTTAAACTGTTCCCTGCCCAAGCTGGCATTTGATCCTGGGTCCTTTAGGACTATGGGCCGCCTCTCTACCGATTCACCTGGCGGGCTGTTATTCTGTCAAAATTTGTAGTTAGATGTATATCGTACAGTTTAATCCTGTTTGATTAAGGTATGAAGAGTACTGTAAGGTGAGTTGATGCAGGATAAGGAGGGGAAGGCCAAGAATGAGATCAATGGATGAATGAGGAGGGTGACAGATGAAGGGAGGCCAGCCTGATGGCAGAGACTGTGATAACATTAAGATCTGTTAGTGGCCACCCCTTCATGGATTAAGACCAAAGGACAGACAGAAAGACCCAAGTGAAGAAAAGTGCCTTGACACATCATGAGATCAGAATGGCCACAGTGACTGAATCATCTAATTTTTACTGTAGCATGAATTCAAATTAATCATTTTAACAAGGTGTCAAATGTGCGTGTTCAAGGAAGTCAGCGACTGCGGGGTAGTGTATGTAAACAGCTTTACCTGACATATTGATGGATTTAAAATCTTTTGTTGCATTAGTATGACATGATGCTGTGTGTGCACAGTATGACAGTGACCATGTTACTGTGTGTTACTTCCATAAAGGGGTAGTAAGAGAAATTTTAGATATTTCTAGATATTCCTAGTCTAAGAAGGAAAGTATTTTGGTAACAAGAAGGTAAGCATTTTGGTAAGACAGGGAACATGCTGAGAAGTGGAAGGCATCAAGTGAGATAATGTGTGAAATAAGGAAACATGGGACAGAAGGCTGGGGCATAAATTCAATACCCAGGCCAGCAGTCACCATAAAGATAAAAATGCCATTTTACTGATATGGCTGCAGCCTACTATAAAATGTTGCAAAAACAGCAAGTTGACTGTAATCTACTTTTTTGTCTGTGCATAAGTGTTTACATTTGCATTTGGTACTAATCAGTCATGCAATATAATACAGTAAATATCTTACAGTTCAAGTCGCTAAGTACTACATATTACAGCTTCACCATTCTAAGGCTATTTCTCATCACCTGAGGTCTGGAAGTTTCAAGCAGAGAAAAAAATGTACATAATACCAGTAAAGTGCACTTTGTGAGCACATGACGAGCAAGAAAGTGTTTGTACATATGCCTATCATCATAATTTCACCTTGGTGTAAACTTTCAACATTTCTGGTGAGGTTGCTGAACAAAAACAAAAGAATAATTGACCTAAAATGTCAACTTTCTCACATTTTCTCTCTGGTTATACATACAGTAAGGTGCCTTAGCATTTATCACACACACACAACGTTCAATTCTCTGTCCCCCACTTGTCGTGTCAAAGAACTGCATCGGTAAATGCCTGACTGTTGACCAAATGATAAAACCCAGAAATGGGGTGATTACCCATGCTGATTTCACCCCCAAACATAGAAAAAATGTTCATGTACAATTATTAGCGTACTGAACTGTTAGAATTCATGCAAGAAAACATAGCATTACAACAGGAAATCTTTTTACTTCAATTTCGTAGTGAAGCATGTCAACTGAAGTCCTCGGTACATACCCTTGGAAAGGTGGGATTCCAAGTGGTTTCTTTGGTCTCATGAGTAAATATATAGCTAAATACAAAATTTATTTAATGTATCTACTGCCTGCCGAATGAATCTCTTTTCTATCTCACATGGCAGACAAGTTATTAGCCTCTGAAAACCACTGTGGATGGCCGTGTCATGTCAGGCTGCTCATTTCTCAGCTGAACGTAAACATTGCTTTGCTCGCTCGCTCGCTATACGAGGTGTGACAGAAAAGAAACAGGACTTTGGCTGTTGATCACACAATTCAGCAGCCACACAGTAATGAAGTACAGCATGGTGTTACCCAACATCTCAGCACTGTGTAAGAAAAACAGCACTTCAATTAACCTAACATCTTTCTTTTCACAGGTGGTT
>JAGKTI010013571.1:0-22851 GCA_018397915.1 Birgus latro
GTTCTTGTGTTCAAGTAAGTGTTCTTGTGGTGTTTAAGTGTTCTTGTTGTGTTCAAGTAAGTGTTCGTATTGTGTTCAAGTAAGTGCTTTTGTGGTGTTGATGTAAGTGTTCCTGTGATGTTCAAATATTCTTGTGGTGTTCAGGTAAGTAGTGTTGTTTTCAAGTAAGTGTTCTTGTGGTGTTCAAGTAAGTGTTCTTGTGGTATTCAAGTAAGTGTTCTTGTGGTGTTCAGGTAAGTGTTCTTGTGGTGTTGATGTAAGTGTTCCTGTGGTGTTCAAATATTCTTGTGATGTTCAGGTAAGAGTTGTTGTTTTCAAGTATGTGTTCTTGTGGTGTTCAGGTAAGTGTTGTTGTTTTCAAGTATGTGCTCTTGTGGTGTTCAAGTAAGTGTTCTGGTGATGTTCATTTAATTGCTTTTGTCCTATTGGAAGGACAGAAGTCAAGAGTGAGAGCAGTGGAAATGAGTTATTTGAGAGGAGCATGTGGAGTCAAATGGAGAGACAGACTAACAAATAAGGAAGTGAAGGAGCGTTGTGGTGTGCTTGAGGACGTGATGGGAAGCGTTAGGAGAAACACGTTAAGGTGGTTTGGGCATGTGGAGAGGATGGAGAGTGAAAGATTGACGAGGAGAGTGTATGTGAGTGAGGTGGAGGGGGCGATAGGAAGGGGGAGGCCAAGGATGAGATGGAGGGATGGAGTGGAGAGGTATATGAGAGAGGGGGGTGTGAGTTGGGAGCGTGGTAGTGAAATGGCAGGGGACAGAGTGACATGGAGGCGATATGTTTGTGGCCACCCCGTGCGGGATTGAGGCGTCTGGCAATAGATAGAGATAGATAGACAATTACTGCCAAGAATATTGCTTCAGTTTTTAATTGAACTGTTCTGAAAGTTTTGGTGTACTCTGATGTTTGGAAGACTGTTTTCAATTGCTCACTATCTCTTTGTTTATCGTAGCTGTAGTAGTAATGGTAGTGCTAGTAGTAATAGCTGTGGTGGTAGTAGGCTAGTTGTAGTAGTAGTGGTAGTAACAGTAGTAGAAGTAGTAGTAGTAGTAGAAGTTGTAGTAGTAGTGGTGGTGGTTGTACTAGTACTGTAATAGTAACAGCAGCAGCAGCAGTAGTTGTAATGGTTGTACTAGTACTTTAATAGCAGCAGCAGCAGTAGTAGTAGTAGTGGTAGTAGTAGTAGTAGTAGCAGTAGTAGTAATAGCAGAGGTGGTGGTGGTAGTAGTAGTAGTAGTAATGGTGGTGGTGGTAGTAGTAGCAATATTGTATTGGTAGTAGCAGTACTTGACAAAAGAAACAATTCAATAACTAAAGGAAAAACACCCGACTGCACGACAAGCAAGTGCCCAGTCAGTTCTATCACATATGACAGGAAAACTGGAGAGATGTTGTGAAGGAAGGCAATGCACACACAAGAAGAGGCAGGACCGTCAGGCCTGGATGCAAAATCTTGGCGAGTAATCCTCAGTAACAACAAGTTACCTGTGTAACACCATTGCCTCACTGGTAAGCAAGCTGGATTCAAGTCAGTGCAACAACACTGTAGCACTGACAGCTGGTTGACAAATCTCCCTAGATAAGAATCCTGGATGCAGGTCCATTGGGGTGGGTAAGGTCTTAAGACGGATTATAGGGAAATGCGTCATGGAGGTGGTGAGAGATGATGACATGCAGGCAGCTGGCAACCTCCAGGTGCACGCAGGTCAGCAGGCAAGAGGTGAGACAGCAATTCCCTCCATGACGATAATATATGGGGAAGAGGACAGTCGGTCAGTATTACTGGTTGATGCCTCAAAAGCGTTTAATTCCATCAGCCGAGAGGTAATGCTGCACAACATCAAGGCTAAATGCCCAGCATTTGCCCAATATGTGGAAAACACCTACAAAGAACCAGCAGACCTGTACATTGTGGGTAAGACAGCTGGTCAAGATGTTAGTGTAATACAATCCACAGAGGAACTACCCAGGGGGACCCCGTTGCAATGGCTATGTACGCCCTGGCTTTAACAGTGCTGCAACAATAGGTTATATACAAGGCCACCAATGTAAACCCAGTAACCTATGCAGATGATCTTGAAGGTCCTGCAAATGTGGAAGATGTGAGGATATGGTGAGACCTTGTATCATTTCATGCCCGTGAATTAACCCTAATGCAAGTAAGTCCATCTTGACCATGAAATCAGCTTACTATCAAAATGCACAGGAAGCCTTCAGAGACGTCTCACAAACGTGATAGTGACGAAAGAAGGTCAGAGGCATCTAGGTGCTGTGATTGGAACTAAGGAATTCAAAGACAAAAATGTGAGTGATAAAGAAAAGAGATTGGTAGAAGATATATATTTACTATCCAGCCATGCAAACACAGAAGCCCATGCAGCATACACAGCACTTACATATGGTATAAAGCACAAATGGACCTTCGTGATGTGGATCATCCCCTACACAGAGTTGCTGCTGCAACCACTGGATGATGCCATCAGGGAATCACTCCTTCCATCACGAACCAATGGCCACATCCCCACACCAAAAAAGAGAGATCTTATAGCACTACCACCAAGGATGGGAGTCCTTGGCATTATAAACCCTGAAGCCATGGCATGCTGTGAACACAGAAATTCACTTAGGCTCACCGAATCCCTGCCACAGAAGATTTGTGCCCCGGTTCAGATGAGTGGAATCGACCAACAACAGGAGAAAGTTATAAATACACAGATAAGCAAAGAACAAAAAGACAGAAGGACCAGCTGTAGCACATAAAAGAGCATCTTACATCAGACCAGTGCAGAAGAGTTGTGATGGTGCAGGAAGGTGGGGCATCGAATTGGCTGACAACCCTGCCTCATAAGGCAAAAGGCTTCCACGTCAACAAACAAGAATTTATTGACGCCATTGCCTTGAGATATGGGTGCCAATAAAGAACCTACCTCAACACTGTGCCTGTTGCACTGTCCTTGATGCCAACCATTCAATGGTTTGCAAGAAGGGAGGCACTGTCTGCATTCGACAGGATGACGTACACGATCTCACTGCAAAAATGCTGCAGAAAATATGCCTTGATGTCAGCATCAGGCCACCTATGCTCCCTCTAGACGGTGAGCATTTCATCAACAGAGCTGCAATCACATCAAATGATGCAGGAGTGATGTCAGCGCTCGAGGTTCCCGGACACGCGGACAGAGGATTTTCTTTAACATTAAGATGTTTGATCTTATGGCACCATGTCACCCCAACTGTCTCTCGAGGCTGCACAGAAGAGGAATGAACAAGAAAAAGGAAGAAAAAAATCAGGGGAAGATCCAGTATGTGGACCACGGTCAATTCACTCCCCTTCTGTTCACATCAATTGGTATGGGTCCAGAGGCGGGAAGATTCTGCTTGTGACTGGCAGAGTTTTTTTTTTTTTCTGAGAAGCATCAACCCAAGAGTTCTGTTATGGCCTGGATGAGATGTCGACTGTCATTCTTCCTCTTGAGATCTGCACTGCTATGCCTCAGGGGCACATCATCAGCCTTCAGGCCTGTCACTCTGGCAGGTCGAGAGTCGTGTAGATGAGCGACTTCAGTAGATTAATGTCTTTATCAGCACTGTAATGTTAAAAATAAAGAAATAAAAGCAGTCGTCTCCAAATGGTGATCTGTATCATGACGGTTGGTTTTGATCTTCACAATATAATTCCCATATGGATGAAAATGACCCTTAAGGCAGTAGTAGTAGTTGTAGTAATAGTAATAGTAGTGATAGTAGTAGTAGTATTTGTAGCGGAAGTAGAAGTGGGAGTAATGGTAATAATACTCGTAGTAGTGGTAGTATAATAGCAGCAGTAGTAGTGGTAGTAGTAGTAGTAGATGTTAACCCAGGTTCATCCGAGAGTGAACTAGGTAAATTGCAGTCTGAAGTTGCCCTCTTCCTGCAGTCCACCATCTTCCTTTTGAGGGATAGGGAGGAAATTGAGAGATGTTTTTATAACCGGGCAGCTCCACCTATCCATCATATCAGTGCCACCACATGAAGGTGATAATGTAAGAAAGAAGTAAATTATGTGTGAAAATGTTGAATTCTTTTGTTAATACTGTATTTCGTTTTTTATATTATCGTTGACAGATATATATTGGTGTGGGGCTCCCAATTTATGATTTTGAGCGTACCATTATTATAAGTATTATCACACACACACACACACACACGGGCTTAGTGGTAACGCTCTTGCCTGCCATCTGGTAGACGGGGATTCGCGCCTCGCTCGGGTTGCGAAAAGTTTCACTGACGAAGAGAGTGGTTACTGTTCCCCTTGAGTAAGGGGATGTGTGTGTGTGTGTTTGTGTGTGTGTGTGTGTGTGTGAAGGTCACAAGCCATTCCCTAAGATAGGACTAGATGAGTTCTCAGTTCCCTTCCAGGAGGGTCAAAGCTGACCATCACGCCCCCTTCACGTGATCCTAACCGACCCGGTGAATTACACACACAGACACACACACACACACAGAAGAAAGAGAGTGAGGGGAGGGGAGGGAGAAAGAGACCTCACCACCATAAAGTACTTAACAAATGTACTCCTCATGCCTTGCAGAACACGACTACTGCGACGGATCACGGTGTGCATATACGTATGTTTCTGCATGGCATCGATGGTGTACTTTGGTCTGTCCCTGGCTGGTGCAACGCTCAGTAACAACCCATTCGTGTACATAGTGTTGTCTGGTTTGATGGAGGTACCTGGTTACACCCTCACCATACCCATAGTCCAGCGGTTTGGCAGACGTGCACCCACCATCGCCTGTTTCCTCTTCTGCGGAGCAGCACTTTTCATCTTGCCTCTTATTCCTACAGGTGCGTGGTGTTCTCCCTATGATTATGCCAGTGTTATATTTATTAGTAAATTGTTCCTGTTTCTAGGTGATTTTATTCAGGTTATCAGGAGCGTAGCTAGGATTTATAAAAGAGGGTGGTTAAAGCGTGGTCCAAGGACAATTCTTCTATCTAGGAAGTCTGGAAGTACTCGTCCAGATGTATGGCCACTGGGGTGGCCAGGCATAATATTTTCATTGATTACCAGGGCCACCTTTGCTACGCCAGTATAGCTTACGAAAGTCTCCTTGTGGTGAAGCGGCTAATGATTACTTCCGCTGTTGTCTGTTTCCTGCTTTGTGGAGTGACGTTCTTCTTTTTAAGTCATCACACAGGTGGGTGGTATTCTCCCGACCATTATGACCTATTTTCTCAATTTAATCTCGCTATCATGATGATTTGACTCATTTTACCAACGTTCTCTGATGGTCAAATGAGTCAATGAAAGGCCCAACTGTTTGCTTTCTGTTGCACTTAGTGTAGAATCATCATAACGTACCACATGAAGCCAGTGGATGGATGGAATTCCCACTTAGCAATATTTGTTTTATTATTTTTCTATCTGTCTAGAGCCAGGTGCCCTCATTTCAAAAGGTGTGACCACAGTCAATTTATCTCCATGTCATTCTGTCCTCTATCATCAGGCTCTCCCCAACTCGCACCATATCCTGCTCATCCTTCATCTCCCCCTTCTCACCTCTCTCCACCAAACTCACATAAACTCTCCTAGCCTGTCTCTGTCTCCACTCTCTTCTCCATCTCATGCTGTCTCCCCATCCACCAACACCCCTCCCCATCTCTACCCTATTTTCAATTGTTATCTCTCCATCTGGATGGAGAAGTGCTGTGAAAAGCATGAAGCGCAGTAGCATTTTTTTACTTCTGCCATTTGGAAGCGTGAAGTAAGCCACAAAAAGACGAAAGTCTGGGTCAGGCTAAGGTGAAAAACTACTGTGAAATGTTTATTACCTCTGCCAAGGAGGTTATGCTTTTCTCGGTGATGGTTTGTTTGTCTGTTTGTCTGTTAGCAGGATTACTCCAAAAAGTTTTAAACAGATTTTGAAAATTTTTAGAGGGGATAGAGTATGGCCTAAGGAACAATGATGTTGGTGGTGATCCGGATCATCATCCGTATCCAGGAATTTTTTAAGGATTCTCTACAATTGCAGGATAGTGGCAGTTTCAACATTTTTGCTTCTAACTCCATTAACGCCCATCCACCGGGGGTTTCCCGCTACTGCCCACTCCTCCTTACGGGGAATTTCCGAGATTTTGGAAAAAATACCTTTACTTCAAACCCTAATATCTGCCAAAGTATTATAGCTAGAGAAAAAAAAAATAAAGTATGTATAAGACTCATCAACTCTTCCTCTTTCAAATGAAAGTATCCCGAGGTCTCTGACGTGGTCTCATCGATGAGTAAGGATAAGCTGAAAACAACTGGTTTTACACGCTTAGGCGGGCTGGTTCCAAGTGCAAGCCACTGGAAGCGACCTTGGACTCACTGGCTAGTGTTGGCAGCACTTACCGTGGTGGTGACTGTAACACTGGCCAGGCATCCTTGGAAGAAGTGTGGAAATTTCCACTCACTCCTCGATTTTCCTTACTCATCATCGTAAGGATGTCATCACTTTGTCCATGTGGCTCCCTAAAGGGCTTTCCACCCACTTCATAGTGTCAATATGTCCCGTATATGTGGGAAAAGAATAGCTCTTTGATATACTGTACTCACTTCTTGTGTCAATTATAATAATTTCCCTCTACTACGACACTTATAATTGCACTTGACATCACGATTACGGGGAATTGCACTTTGACAAGTAAATACCATGGCTGTTTCATGTAGTATGATCGAGTATTAGGTAATTACTTGTACTATAGTTAAGACATTTGTACTAATCAGGGGCACTGTGAAAATATTACAGATTTATACAGAACGTACATTATTTGTACTTCACATCACAAATACGCTTATGCTCACATACTCAGCACCATTTTCAGAGTAATGAGGGGAAAAATTTAGGTATAGCCAACCAGGTAATTTTCGTTCTGGTCCACTCACAAGTGGTTTTCTTTCATGTAAAAGGTAGGCTAACTTAAGATATTTCCAATAATTGTTTCATCAATAACCATAAGCAATAACATTTATTGCATTGCACTAGTAGAATTTATTATAAAACACTTATATCATAGCACTTACTACAGTAGATATAAATTATAATAACTAACATTTCACTTATGTATAAAAATCAACACACTTGTGCATACCTGTATACTATTTACATTTTCCTACACACATGCTCATGAATCACGCTCGGAGTAATACTCGCAAAAACACTTAGGACATAGGGGACCTTGCACTATGCACATTGGAAGGCTGTCCCTTTTTATGCTGGGGGACAGTGTTTGGTGGTGTTACAGACATGGCACCGCCTGTATGCCTGACGACCTGCTGTGGTACACCCAATCACTACCAGCCTGTGCTGCCGGAAGTAGTCTGCAATGATTTGCCTGTCCACTGTAGGCGCTGTATGCTTCCCCCGCCTAGCACCTGGCTCCTGTGCAGTTGAATATTCTTCAAGGAGTTCATGTGCAAGCCCACTCTCAAATTCTCACAGAAAGAGAGGTTTCCTGATGAGTTCCTTGAGCCATATGAAACTGTTCAAGATGGTGATATCAAGGTGTAAAAACACCTTCTTGTACCACCTGCAGGACTTATGTAGGTAATCAACCTCTTCAATTTGCATGTCCAGTTTATCAACAAGCCGCATGTTGATCTCATAATTGTTGACAGCATCTGGCTTCAAAACAGGTTCCCCGGTCCTGTAGTCTGTTTTTCCTGTTTCCTCAAACATACCCTTATGTACAATTGCGATCCAAAGAGAGTATCCAGGCCTTGTCAATGCCGCGGACAGGAAAGCAAGAATGGTCTGGTGTTCGGACAAAACTCCAAACTCCCTCCCCTCCCCCCTTCCTCCCCCTCAAAGCAAGAAAGGTCTGGTGTTCGGACAAAACTCCAAACTCCCTCCCCTCCCCTCTTCCTCCCCCTCAAAGCAAGAATGGTCTGGTGTTCGGACAAAACTTCAAACTCCCTCCCCTCCCCCCTTCCTCCTTCTCCAAGTACCACAATGACCTTTGATCGAGACGTTGTTCACTCCTTTGCTTTGCAGTTAAAAGCAGCTAACGATGCTCATGACATGTTGTGAATTTCATCATACGTAAAAACAGTTGAAGAAATTCTTATTCCTCAGTAAAAGAACAAAAAAACGTGATGCATAAAAGGATGGACGTTATATTGGTTTCAAATATATATATATATTACTGAAGCATTTTCAATAACATTCAAGCTCTCCTGTAATTCTGTCTGGTAGAGAATCATGTTGTCAGATAGAAGTCATCTTCAGTGACATGTACAGTTGACAGAAAAACTGACGGAAAGACAGACATAGCTAAGCCTTAGAAAGATTAATCAAAATTGTTACTTTTTTTCTAAATATCACCAAACACATTTGGTAAGCTAAAGAGAATATAAACCATTCCAGCAATGAAAACGAAACACACACCATTTGAGATTCAGGATGATTGCTATTTTACTCTTGCTAAAGACAAACGATTACATCCATCTTCGGAATGAATACGCCTCCTACGTAAGACATACAGGACAGACAAATACAGACTCTGGATGATCAATTCACATTGACTTATTTTATTCCAGGTTCCACCAGATGACCTGATTTAATTTTAATAACAGACCCTTGCAGACGTAGAGGAAGATGTGAAAGGCACGTGGGACAGACGGACAGAAGGAAAGACAGGGTTGTAAATATCAGTTAACATCGATTGCTATACCATCCCTGCTAAAGGCAGACAGTATTATTCAGCATAAGTGACACTAAACCCTTTCTGTAGAGGAAGTCATGAAAGTTCTTCATGTCCCGGCCAATTTTCCGCCACTGACCCCCCCCCTCCCCCCATACCGATCAATTTTGGATTTTTTTGGCTCAAACCTCCGCTTTTGGTGAGAAACATCGAAAATTCATCGAGAAATCGCCCTCCTGAGCTTAGAAATGTTGCTGCAGGTGAAAGGCACTCTTACCTTTTCATTCTCTATGAGTGTACCTGGCTTCAAAGAAAAACTATGGGAGGGATAACTATTTCCAGCCACTTTAAATTTTGTATTTATTTATAGTAATGCAAGACTATATTGCCTTTCACACAATAATGTAGTCGTTTATAGGCATTGTTCACTCACCCAAAACCCAAGTATATGGCACCTTCCTTTACGACATTACCACCTCATCACTTCTGTTTGTTTCTTCCTCTAGCTTGTTTATTCCTTTGTCCTCCACCTCAGGAATCACTTTCACCATGATTTTCATCATTGGAGAGACCATGGCATGACATGTCTTTACTGGCCAGGTCACTGCTAACAGGTGAATTGCCGAGAAAATGGCGTGTGGGGGGAGGTGCGGCCAGGCAGTATCCCCGCCTGATGGTGGGTAGAGGAACGTCTCCCACATAGGCCTACCCAAAATGACCCGTAAAACTTGAAAAATGTGCAGATAACTGACATTGCAACTGCATAACGTATGCGTATGTCGTATGTCGGGTGTTGCTGTGATAAAACGTTGCGTCATACCCATACGTCATTGGGATGCCTCAGGCTAAACAAGTAGGATAAAGAGAACGAAAGTGAGGCAGGCAGTTTCTGAATTATTGGTTCACATTAATTGGAATTATCAGTTCATATTAACTGGTACTGTATTATTGTTGCTGCCAGAAAATTATATTTAGCGCCAGTGGTAATATGACTATTTTGGAGAAGACGCTGAACATATGCAGTCATAAACACTAACAGAGAGACACACTCTAAATAATTCATTCTTCAAGTAAACTGCTACTATCTTTACAGGAGTCAGTCCAGCTCGTACTGTTCCCTGTCTTAAACTATTTTCATCATACATCCCATTAAATTTATGAATTGTTTTGGTACACACTGTTTCATTCGTAGTGCATTCCACTGATCAGTTACCCTATTTGGGAAACTAAATTCCGTACGTCTTTATCACCTCTCTTTTATGCAGTTTTTTGCAGTGTCCTCTTGCTGATGCTTCCCCATAGGTTATATATTCATTTATGTCTCTTTTCTCCTTCCCTGATATGAATTTATATAGCATAATCATGTCTCCTTTTTTCCTTCTCTCCTGTACTGTTGACAGTTTCAGTTTTTCTAGTCTTTCTTCATAGCTTAGATCCCTTAAGCTTGGCACCCATCTTCTAGTAGCTCATTGAACTTTTTCAATCTTATCGATGTGTTTCTTGAGATAAGGATTCCAGACCACTGATGCATACTCCAGGGTTGGTCTGATGAAAAATGTTATTATCTTTCTCAGCATATCTTCATTTATGTATGTGAATCCTCTACTCATATTTGCAAGCACTGTATACATGTTTCATACCTTCTCACATATATGGTCAGCCAGAGATAGTCTGTTTTTGATAATCACACCTAAGCCCTTCTCTCTTTCTGATATGTTTAGGGTTTTACTACCTAACTTATAATCCCAATCTGGTCTTTTCCCACTTTCACAAAACTTGATTTAATGACACGTCCACACTGAATTCCATTTGCCATGTATTACTCTATTCATGAAGTTTATTTAATTCATCTTGTAGTTCTTTACAAGAGTCTGTGTTAGTAATTCTCCTTTGTATTTTTGCATCATCAGCAAACATATTTAAATAGCTTTCATTTCCAGTATTACTATCTGTGTCATTTATATACACTAAAAACATGATTGGTGACAACACTGAGCCCTGTGGAGCTCCGCTAGTCACTTCCCTCCACGATGAATAGTTTCCCCTTAGTAATGGTCTCATTTCCCTTTTTCTGAGAAAATCTTTCATCCAACAGTACAGTTTGCCTCGGATTCCTCCTTGATGGTCCAGTTTCCATAAAAGTCATTGGTGCGGTACTCTGTCAAATGCTTTCTTGAAATCTGGATAGATACTGTCCACCCATCCTTCTCTTTTCTGTGATGTTTCTGCAACTCTGTCATAGTAGCTTAATAGATCAGTAACACATGATTTTCCCTTTCTGAAACCAATTGCCTTTCTGTTATAATATTGTGTTCTTCTAGATGGTTTATCCAAACTTTTCTTATCAGCTTTTCCAGTATCTTACTTACAACACTGGTTAGTGATACTGGTCGGTATTTGAGTGGATATTGCCTAATCCCTTTCTTGAATAAGAGGGCGTTTGCTTTCTTCCAAATATCAGGTAGTTTAACTTGACCCAAGGATTCCTTGAATATTAAAGATAATGGTCTACTTAACTCCTTTGCACATTCATGCAGCACCTAACATGAAATTTCATCTGGTCTTTTGCTTTTCCTTTGTCTAATTTACTTAACTTCCTGTATTTCTTTTTCTGCTATTTGTGTATCTGGTAATATGTTTGGGCATGCATGTTGCATATTATACCTCTCAAAATTATTTTCTTCTGTAAAAACTGATTGGGAATTCTCATTTAGTGCTTCACAAATATCTGTATCTTTCTCTTGTGTGTAAAGGATCCCATCATCTCTAATGGATTGTATTTTATCTTTTACTTTGGTTTTGTTTGGGATGTAGCTGTGAAATAGCTTAAGTTGATCACTACTTTTGTTTTTGATGTCCTCCTCAAACTGTTTTTGGGCTTCTCTCTATGTCCTCCTCAAACTGTTTTTGGGCTTCTCTCTGTGTGCATTTGTTTCTTGCCTGTTTATAGTTGTTACATGCCCTATCACTATTGTGCCTTTAGTATTTATTCCACAACAAGTCTCTTTGTTCTCCTGATTTTTTTACATTCTTTAATAAACCATTTCTTTATTTTCATTTCTGCTTCTTTGTGCTGAGGGATGTAATTTTGGGCTCCTACTTCATAGAGTTCACAGAATTTTCTAAATATAACATTTAAACCGTGGAGAAGAGCAAGGGGTAGAAGATGTATGTAAGATTTTCATGGAAGAGATAGGCTCAGCGTGTGAGGTGGTTTGTGGGGTGAGGAGGAGATGCAGGAGTGTGCAAGGGACAGCATGGTGGAATGATGAGGTGAAACAAGCTGTGGAACAAAAGAAGAAGGCATATAGTGAATAGCTAGCGAGCAGAGGTAGGGGAGAAGATGAGAGAGAGAAGAGAGAAGTATATGTGAGGTGGAGAAGAGAGGTAAAAAGATTGGTGAAGGAGAGTAAGAAGAAAGTGGATGAAGAATTTGGGAGGAATCTGAGTGTAAAATGGTGGGAGAGTAAGAAATTGTTTTGGAAGGAGGCAAAGAAAGTAAGACAGTGTGAAAGGGGATATAGAAGGGGAGTGAAAGATGGGAATAACAGATTGCTGGTGGAGAAGAGAGAGAAACTGCGGAGATGGAAGGAGCACTTTGAGGATCTGTTGAATGTAGAGGGTGACAGCAGTACAAGCATAAGTGGTTGGGGAATGGCTGGGAGAAGAAGAGGTGAGAGGAGAGAGGAAGAGATCAGTACGGCAGAAGTAGTGGAAGCAATGAAGAAGATCAAGATGGGAAAGGCCCCAGGAACTGATGGAGTGTGTGGTGAAATGCTGAAGTATGGGGGTGAGATTGTTGAGGAATGGATATGGAAGTTGTCTAGATTGGCTTGGGGAGAGGGAAGGGTTCAAGAGGACTGGAAATCAGGTATAATTATTCCTTTATATAAAGGAAAAGGGGAGAGAGAAGTATGTGGTAACATAGGGGTATTTGCCTTCTTAGTGTGACTGGAAAAATATATGGCAGAATACTTATTGATAGGGTTAGGCATATAACAAAGGAGTTAGCTGGAGAAGAGCAAAGGGGATTTAAGAAAAGAGTGTGTAGATCAGATATTTGTTCTAAGATGTTTAGTGGAGAAGTATCTAGAGAAGGGAAAGAAAGTGTATGCTGCATTCATGGACTTGGAGAAACGTATGTGGAAGGTATTAAGAATATATGGAGTGGGGGGGGGAAATTGTTGAATGCTGTGAAGAGTATGTACATAGGAATTTACATAGGAAACCAAACAACAACAGACCTGGTCCTTTCGAGGCTGCTTGTTACAGAGAAGGCTATGACTACAAGATCTATCTCTACATGCTGAAGGATAAGGATAGTAAAGCAAGAAGGCTCCCCCCACCTCCAAACCCTCCAGGAAATAAGTGAGAAAAACCACCATGCAGCATGGAAAAACTGACATGGAAATTTCATAGGAAACAGAGGAGAGGAAAGGTCACATTCTATACTACTTTCTGTAAGCTACCCGTCTGAGTAACCCGAAAGAGAAAGTAATCAAATAAACTAATAGCTACGGTATGACATTATAAACGGGTACGTTGAGTTCATTTAATCCCTTGGTCTCGGTTGGACTCTGCGGGAATTCAGAAGTTACGGATACACACAAATATAGTAATCCCATGGTCTCAGTTCGACTCTGCAGGAAGAAACTTAAAACATTATCACCAAAACTACAAAAGTAAGTTATTCGGACAGAAAAAGAGTCAGCTGAGGATTCTAGTGCAAATACTTGTCTATTTTGTTTTTGAATGTCTTAATTGAGATACTGTTCACGGTATCTGAGGGTAATCTGTTCCAGATATTTACGACTCTGTTGAAGAAGAAGTATTTTGCTTCATGGGATTGGAAACGCTTTCCCATAATTTTGCAGCCGTTACTTCTAGTTTGCCTTGACCGGTCTATTTCAAAATATTTATTCATGTCTAAGTTGTCATATCCCTTCATGATTTTGAAAATTTCAATAAGATCACCTCTTAACCTGCGCTTCGTTAGGCTAAATAATTTAAGTTCCTCGAGGCATTCCTCATATGGTTTGTTTCTAAGTCGTGGTATCATTTTTGTGATTCTTCGCTGTATTTTCTCTAATTTTTCTATATCCTCTCTGTAGTACGAAGACCAGAATTACACACAATACTCAAGATGGGGGCGCACTAGCAAGTTGTACAAGGCAAGAATGACTTTTTCCGATTTAAACTCAAAAGTTCTTCCAATAAAACCCACCAGCTTGTTTGCAATTTTAACCGCCTCGGTACACTGCTTACTCGGTTTTAGGTCATTTGATATTATCACACCAAGATCCTTTTCATTGTCTGTACTTGATAACAGGACATTATTCATTTTGTAATTCGCATGGACGTTGTTACTTCCAATACGAAGTACTTTGCATTTTTCTGTGTTGAATTTCATTTGCCATTTTTCTGCCCAGCTTGTTAAAGTATTAAGGTCATTTTGTAACTGTTGCCACTGAAATTATGAAGTAACTTGACTGGTTATTTTAGTATCATCTGCAAATTTGGATATTTTACAATTTAGACCCTCGTCAATATCGTTTATATACATAATAAAAAGTATCGGTCCACGTACTGAGCCTTGGGGAACGCCGTTAATCACGTTACGCCATTTAGATTCCTTTCCGTTTATCACAACTCGCTGTTTTCGGTCTGAAAACCAGTCTTGTAACCATTTCTGCGTATTTCCTTTTATACTGTGTGGTTCTATTTCTTACACTTTTTCACAAGTAATATTAAACTGAATAATTCGATGATCACTGGAACTAAACTCGGGTCCAATTTCAACGTTGTTGACTAGGTTATCATTTGTAGTTAAGATGATGTCTAGGATATTGTTACCTCTCGTTGAGTATTCTACATGTTGGGAAAGGGCGCTTTCTTGAAGATTCATGTAAAGCTCTTGTCCTGAGTGCACAGTTAGCGGTTCACCCCACTTTGTTACCGGTATTTTAAAGTCTTCAAAAATTACAGTCCTCTTCACAACAAATTTCCGCAATTTGATCATAAAGTTTTTCATCTGTGTCCGCTGACTGTGCTGGAGGGCGATAGATGAGATATATATTTATTTTGTGCGATTTAATACTCAGCTGAACGTAACTAGCATCTATGTTGGTAATACTGGGTTTGGATAGCGCAAGGGGGTGCAGACTGGTTTTCACGTATGGTAAAACACCGCCACCAGCTCGGTGAGGTCGCTCACGGCTGAAAATATTGTACCCTGTTAATGAGTATTCTGCTAAAAAGTCACGGTCAGATGTGTTAATCCAGGACTCTGTGATGCCAACAATGTCATAATTTTCTAGGTAAATAGGAGATTCTAAATCCTCAAACTTGTTGCGCAGACTACGTGCGATAACATAGCAGACTCTAATTCCGTCCCAAACTGTTGATGAACTGACTCCGCGGGTATTTTGTTGAGGTTACTGATCCTGGAAGTTCGGCGTTTTTTTATCTAATGAGGGCAACTTTATCATGTAAAAGTCTATCTAGCCGTGCTGCTCCTACCGAGTTCAAATGGAGGCCATCTTCCTGGAAAAGTGTATGTTGCTCATAAAACTGGTCCCACAGATTGACAGAGTCGACTCCTTCTTGTGTGCAGAGACATTTGAGACGGTTATTTGTGCTGAAGGCCTTATCATAAAAACTATTCTCTGCCTTGATCCTTGGTAGTATGCCGGATATTATTACATTCGTGGACTTAGTTTTATATTGCTTGATCATCTTGTGATACTTTGCGAGTAATTCCTCCGATCTGTTGCGCTTCAGATCGTTCGTACCAACATGGATGACGTATAGAGTTTTGTCAATTGCATCTTTTGTGACCTCATCACAGGCTTCTGTGATATCAGACAGTCCACCTCCTGGGAAACAGTACCTCTTTCTGCTACTAGGGGCACGTCCACAAAATTCCTCTAGCTGACCGTGTACAATAGAGTCCCCAATAAGCCTTGTTTCTTCTGACTCATCAACTGCTTCAGCAAGGATTTGGAATCAACTGTACGTAGTTATAGGAAGGTGCTTCCTCGTACCTTTTACGGGTTTTGCGCCATTTCTTACCATGGTAAAGGGGATTTCGTTTGGCAAGGGAAGTACGGAATCATTGGGTAAGGAAGTACACTATCATTTGTATCTGCCTGATGGGCAGGGGCTGGTTCGGGCTCGGTATGTACACGTCTTCCATCTTGAGCATTGTCAGGAACTCCTACGTTTGCTGCTACGAACTCTTTCAGTACCTCAAATTCTGCCTTGAGTTCATTGTAATTTTTCCTTGATTCAGCTAAACCATTTTCTAGATCTCTTCTCAAGATGCATTGCACACAGGTGCCGAAAAGTAATCCGAAAAGTACTGAGGCGCGAAACGACCAGTACGTTCCTGGCAGACCTTCAGTGTAGATGGCATTTTGCAGCAATATTTCCAAAGTACCACAAAAATATAAAATAATATACAACTAAGGGACGTTGTTACAACTGGATAATTTTCTGTATAAATGAAATATTGAATTTCTAGGGAGATTCACTTACTTTCTATATACTATCTTCCTTTTACCAGTGTAAAAAGAATAGAAAATCTACTTGCTATAGCACAATCCAAGTAACCATGAATGCCTTTACCAGTGTAAACAGAACAGGAAATCTATTTGCTATGGTACAACCTAACTTTCCAGGAGTTCCTATACCTGTATAAAAATAGAAAATCTACTTGCTATTGTATAATCTAACTTACCATGAATTGTTGAAATACACCATGAACTGATTTACTGGGACAAAAATTTTAATAAATAAATAAATATATAAAATATAAAATAAATAATAAAATATAAAATAAAAATAAATAAATAGCAGTAGAATAGAGGGAAAAATGAAAATATAACCTGGCTTCACTCAGTGACTTAGTGTTTGTAGTGTATACATTATTTCACTGGTGTACCACCAAACACAGTTGTTGTTCTATACAAAAGACACAGCTGATAGTGTAGAAAATCTACTTGCTATAGCACAATCCAATTAACCATGAATGCCTTTACCAGTGTAAACAGAATAGGAAATCTACTTGCTATGGTACAACCTAACTTTCCATGAATTCCTATACCTGTACAAAAATAGAAAATCTACTTGCTATTGTATAATCTAACTTACCATGAATTGTAGCACTACACCATAAACTGATTTACTGGGACAAAAAATTAAATAAATAATAAATAAAATATAAAATAAAAATAAATAAATAACAGTAGAATGGAGGGAAAAATCAAAATATAACCTAGCTTCACTCAGTGAACAAGTGTTTGTAGTGTATACACTATTTCACTGGTGTACCCCCAAACATAGTTGTTACTCTATACAAAAGACACAGCTGATAGTGTGGAAAACACAAGTCCAAAGAGAGCTGGTTGGTGAATAAACTCAATACACTAATACCACTTACAAGTGAGAAAAGATAATCTACCTGCTGTGATATCGTTCTAACTGACCTTGATCTGCTGGAAAAATAAACTTTAATATGACAGATAAAAATAAATGCGGGAAAACGATGCAGAGGGTGGGAGAGAATGTAAACAAAGGAGCAGTCGAACGATTCTCAACTTCACCACGCTCTAAAACTGTTGTATGTAAGCTATTTTAATACTTTACACGGTGGAAATATGTCTAGGACTCTTATAACACTAATCTACTCACTTTCGCACTGTTATTCCCTCAATCGTATTGTTAAAGCACTTGGTATAGCGGAGCACTGCTGAATGCGTCTGAATCCAAGATGGATGTGGACAGGAAGAAGGAGCCAGGGCTACTGTGCGAATGGATGGTGAGCTGAATGAGTTCTTTGATCTGAATCTGGGACTGACATAGGGTTGTGTGATGTCTCCATAGCTGTTTAATATATACATGGATGGGGTTGTAAAGGAGGTGCAAGGAAGGGCAGTGGATATGGGGGTGGCTGTAATGAATGAGGGTGAGATGTGGAAGATTCCGATGGTGCTGTTTGCTGATGATACAGTATCGTTGAGACAAGATGAATGGGAGTTGCAAGGTTTGGTGAATGAATCTGGGGCAGTGTGTAAGAAGAGGTATCTGAAAGTCAATGTAAACAAGAATAAAGTTTGAGAGGAATGAAATCACAGAATGCACAGTGAGGTTGGATGGTGAGGAAATGGACAGTGTGATGAGTAAGGATAGAAATTCTGGGGATGAAATACTTGAAAGGGTACAGCAGGGAAGGAAGGTTGTTGGCAATGCAAGACATCAGCGATTTTTAAGGTTAAGTGAACACCCACTGGATCAGTCTATGATACGAAACCTCATTATATCATTTGATTATCATTGCAGTTGCAGTTTATCAACTGAATGCTGATAATATAGAAAACACCCGTATGTATGGATGATTCGTTATACATGTCAGTTTTGATTAGTGATTGGCAAACGATTCACTCATCCTCCCAGACACAACAGACGCGTGAATACGTCACGGGCAGCACGCGTACCAACTGCTAGACCCAAGCCTCGATCTTATACTGTACCAGGTCATATGTTGACAATAGTACATTAAAATTACCCTAAATGGTAATTTCGTGCTAACGGCAAGGTTAAGGTTACTCAACTGTGTGGATATGGTGTCAAATACACTGGGTTCTGAAGAAGCATTGGGGGAGCAATAGACTACACAGATATATTTGGTAATATTTAGATAATTTAGTTTATAAAGTGAGTAATCAATATTGGATGAAGTGAAGTTTAAAATAGTGTCAACTGCATATTGAGATTTGATATAACAAGTGCTGCCTGTTGTTATATCGAATATATATATATATATATATATATATATATATATATATATATATATATGCATAAACGTCAGCCGTTGAGGTCTACTGCAGGACCGGCCTATCCCTGCCGAAGCAGGGACGATACAGCCATGTATCTCTGCGCAGTGGCTTAGGCTGTCTGGTAAAGATTGTATGTAGGGTGAGAAATGCTTGTGAGTGTAATCGTTGTGTTGTAGTGGCTTTGGATGTGTATGTAGTCTGTGAACCAAGTGTAATCAGCTTGCATTGGGTGCAAGCATACTAGTATGCGAAACTGGTTCAACCACAGCACCCCTTGCGTCTGTCAAAGTAGTAAGTGGCTTTGTGAATGCTTCCCCAAGTTTTTACAACTTTGGTGGGGGGCGAACCCGCGCCCACCACCGTGTGAGATGCACACTCTGCCACTGTACGACAGAGGCTCCATATATATATATGGATATATATATATTACAATTCATTTATTTATTTATTTGTCGTGCAGCATTAGGTATGAAGTTTCCATGCTTTCTCTGAATGTACAATCACCGTCCATAGTAAATACCCCAGGGTCGCCGTAGCCAGCGCCATAACGGGGTTGCGCGTGGGAACATATCCTCCTCCCATCTAACAGCAGTCGATGATCTCGGATCATTATTCTATCTCAGATTCGTTCTCATATTCCAAACGTTACCAAGCCTACCACTTTCCGTCAGTCATCATGGCGGGCTCAGAAGGCGTCAGAGGTGCTTTGTTAATTAACAAATTTTATACAATTACAGTAGAAAAAACAAAACACTCCAGTGACTGATTCGAATCAGCACTGCGCTATTCCAAACCACATGGCGCAATAAGGCTTAGAGAGAGAGAGAGAGAGAGAGAGGGTGGGGGGGGTATACCTACAGGTATGGACGCCCAACCCCGTTATGGCGCTGGCTACGGCAAGCCTGAGGTATTTACTATGGACGGTGACTGTACAAGAAGAAGCTGCACATAATTCTTGAGGGGTCGGCCATTAAAAAAAATAAAAAATAAAAATAAAAAAATAGATAAGAAGTTGAAGAGGTATCTGAATATAACTTCTCAGGTCAGTTAGTCAGGTTACTCCGAAGGTCTTCTACGATATACAACTTTCCAGCCATTAGTTTTAGGTCAGCCCACTCACAAAATTAAAAATTATCAGATATAGTGAAAGGAGGGCAGATATGTTTTGGCAGCTTAGCCTACTACATGTGCAATGGACTCTCATCCATTATACGACATTTGGGGAGCATGATCCTCCCAGTGGCTCTTGGGGGTCAGGCCCCCTCCCCAAAATAAAAGCAACATATCGTGCCATGCACAACAAACTTCGCCTAACAGCAGTGAGTTTATTTTCAAATGTTTTCAATTTATAGCCCTCTGAAAATCCGTGATATTGCATTTGACCTTTCAAGGTCACTCAAGGTTAAAGGTCATTGTGCCAAATGAAAACCCATGTGAGACTTTCTGTATCTTGATAATAGTAGATATCTCTATATAAAACGAGTTTTGAATTATAGCCCCCTGAATATCCATGACCTTGAGTTTGGCCTTTCATGATCACTTAAGGTGAAAGGTCATGGTAATGATTATAAATCCATATTGGACTTCTATATGTTAATAATAGTAAATATCTTTCTTTAACCAGTTTCGAGATGTAGCCCACTGAATAACTGTGACCTTGAGTTTGACCTTTGAAGGTCATTTAAGGTCAAAGGTCATGGCACCAGCTAAAAGCCCATATGGTATTCCATATATGTTGATAATAGTAAATATCTATCTGCAACCAGTTTCGAGTGATAGCCCCTTGAAAATCCGTGACCTTGGGTTTGACCCTTAAGGGTCAAACAAGGTCAAAGGTCTTGGTGCCAAATGAAAGCCCAGATAGAAGTTCCTGTATGTTGGAAATAGTAAATATCTCTTATCTTGAAGCGCTTTCAAATTATAACCCTCTGAAAAACCGTGACCTTGAGTTTGACCTTTCAGGGTCACTTGATTACCTCCAAAAATTAACTACTTTCTTTTGGGACCAGTGCCTACATATCTTGAAAGTTTCATGTAATTTCATTCAGCTGCTTTTCCGTTATGTTGCTAACAAACAAAGAAACAAAGAGACAAAGAAACTCGACCCAAAAAAATACCTTGCTGGACCCTCTCCAGGCGAGGTAATCAGAAACAGAGGAATGTGCACATGGATGTCGACGAAATCACCATAATATTGCAGGACTGGGTATGACTTTCCATGTTTTCTCTAAATGCACAGGAAGAAACTGCATATCTGCTTTATTATCAATCCTGCAAAGCAACATGGCATCATTTTCGGCAACACGCCCTATACCACAGCGCTAGGCTCAGGCTGCGTGTGTGTGTTTGTGTGTGTGTGTTAACTCCGTCCAGGATATTTGATGGATTTGAATGAAACTTCCTGAGTGAGTCTGGTTACTGGGAAGATTTTCCACCATATGCAATTTGGAACCATGATTTTTAGGGGGGGTTAGCCCCCCCTCACCATATAAGATATTTCTAGAAATATTGAAAGGAGAGTAAGGCTTTGATATTTTAATACATGGTGTACAATGAACTCTTATCCGTAATGGGATATTTGGGGATCGTGATCCCCTAAATAATTCTTGGGGGGATCAGCCCCCTCCCAGAAGTAAAAATGATCAGAAATAGAAGAAAATAAGCCCCATGGATTTCAACGACATTTGTAAGATCAGTTCGTTTAGTTCCGTGGTAATATCTTTCACCACTATATGAAGATTTACATCATTATTTTTTGTGAGGTCAACCTCCCTCACCAAATTTAAAATTTTTAGTAGTGAAAAGATAGCAGTTATGGCTTTGATTTGTTAATTAAAATATGTGCAACATGTCTAATGCGATATTTGAGGAGCATGACCCCTCAGTGTTTCTTGGGCAGTCAGCCCCCCTCCCCAGAATAAAAGCCATCAGAAATCAGGAAAAGTGAACAGAAAACTTCTGAGGTCACTTTTTCTTGTTCCTTTATCATGTGTTTCATGAAAAAAAATATATATACAGTATATATATATTTTCTGGCAAGTCAGCCCCTTCCAAAACATATAAAGGATACTTCATAGAGGAAGGAGAGCAGAGATGGCTTTGATATCTTAGTACATGTTTGTACAATGGACTCTCATCGTCAGTGCGATATTAGTGGAGCATGACCCCACAGCCAGTCTTCGGAGGTCAGTCATCCCCCCCCCAAAAAAAAAAATCAATTAAAATAGTGTGAAGATCTGAATCGAACTTCCCAAGTGAGTTCGTCTGGTTACTCCGAAGGCCTTCAAGTACATACAGTTTTCCATGTGTGATTTTTAGGGGGGGGGGGGTCAGTCCCTCTGTCAATCTTGTAATTTGTTTGGATCGTATTCGTAGCCGAGCTGTAGTTAACAGCGAGTAGATTTGTAAGATAACCTCAGTTCACCTGTGAGCAATGACGAGAGAAGTTAAAGATGAGTCTGTGGTTGATTGTAGTTTTATTTTCTTCAAAGGGAAAACTCGAGATTAACACTGTTGCATGCTAGCTAACTCTCTCTCGCAGTTTCTCTCGTTAGACCCCCCTTTCGCTTTGCTTTCTGCAGCTCCTAACCCGAGTTCCTCTCCCTCTCGTCTTTCTCCCTGTTCTGCTTTATATTTCCTGTCTCTTGTGTAGGAGTGTTTTTGTCACGTGGATTGGAAGTTTCTAGAAGCCTGAATGTGAGTATGTCTGTTCTCCCTATTCAGCTTCCCACGGCAGGAGAGTGTGTTGGTGTTTCCTGCTTGCCCTTGGTGAGAATGTGTTGTTTACTATTCTATGGGCCTGACTCGACATACAGATGATTTTGGTGCTCTTATCTGTTATTTATGATATTTTAGAGTCCTTGAAAGATCTCAGAAACAGTGAAAGAAGGGCAGATATGGCTTTGATATCTTATTACATGGTGTACAATGGACTTTCATTCGTAATGCAATATTTTCGAGGATCAGCTTCATCTTAAAAATAAAAGTTAATAGAAATAGGGAGTTGCGAGTACATGGATTTAAAAGAATTCGGCTTATATGTCCCAGAACTGGGTAAGTAGTGTCCATGTTCTTTCTGAATTCACAGAAAGAAACTTCACATCCACTTTGTTAATATTACCGTTACTGCTGCTACTACCACCACTGTGATTAGTGCTGCAACTATTACACTCATCATCATCATCATCATCATCATTTTCCAGGTTATGAATGGGCGGTACTGACACTGGCCATGGTGGGTAAAATGACAAACACAGCTGCCTTCCAAATGGTTTACTTCTTCGCCAGTGAGCTGTTCCCCACGGAGGTCAGGAGCCGGGGGGTGGCAACTTCTGGCACCTTTGCCCA
>JAGKTI010013572.1:0-22850 GCA_018397915.1 Birgus latro
TTCCTTTATCAAAATTGTCCTTGGGCAGTTTTACGCTGTTCTAGTTTAATTTTATTTGTATTCATTCAGTTCATTTCTTATTCTCAACTTGCGACTCACCTCATTTCCTTCTCATTTCCTCATTCCCTTCCTCTCTCTCTTCTCTTCAGGATTATTTGTCTTGTTGAGATCTCTCTACAGATCTTGCTGCTGAAATTTTATTGACAGTTCTGTACTGTACCTGCATAGGATCACTACTTACTGTACTGTAGAGATCTCATAATAGGTCTTACGGCAGAAATTCCATATTCTTGCATAGGATCTTTATTAAAGCCTATGTCCCACTGTCAGGAACTTTCGCACGACACGCCACGATCTTCATGTCTTCGTGTGTCGCCGCATGTCGTCATGAGTAACGTGGCGTGACTTAGTGATGACGTAGCACTGACGTGGAGGACTTGGTCATTCTTCGCGGTTCTTGGCGCGCTACGAGAATTTTGGGAATGTTCAGAAATCTTCGGCGTGGGCGCCGACAAGGAGAGCCTGACATGTCGTGATGGTAACGTCATTTGTCTTAGCTGTGACTTAGCGTGTCTTAGCTTGTCGTAGGTTAGGTTGTCGTAGCTTGTTGTTAGGTGTGACGACGTGTCGGAGCAACAACTTCGAGTTCGGGTCCCGAAGACCCGCTATGACACACGAAGTTATACCTACGACAGGCAAAGTTTAAGGCACGCTGCGACAACTTACGACACGCTGTGTGGCAGCGTCTTGGCGTGACGTGGAGTCAAAGTGACCGTTATTTTTTTACTGAGGGATGATCGTAGGGTGTCGTCAGGATAATGTAACGCTTCTGTAGGGTGTTGTGGGATGTCGTAACAGTGTCATTGTGTGTCTTAGCACTAACGTGACTGTGTGGTGAAATGGCCGTTTAGGCCTACCGTTTGAGGTATGATCGTTGCATTTAACCAAGGTCATACCTCCAGGGTAAGATCGTGGTGATCGGGGCCGTTCTCGAAGATGAACATGAATATGGGACACGGGCCTTATTGTCCTCTTTAAGTCTCTCTGCTCGTCTTACGACAGAAACTATAGATCTGTGAAGTTCATCATGTTCATCATCGTGAGGACGTTCCACACTCTATACATTTCGCTAATGTACCGGCCGATCACACTGTTGAACAAAGTTTGTTTTCCCGTTGTCCCTGTTTATCCAGCAGTACAATTAGGACCTGGGTGTAAATTCAATTGTTTTGTGCAATAGTCTAGAGGAAGAATAGGATTTGGTAAATAGTTAATGGTGTGCCTTAATGACCTTCATGCAGTCGATAGGCAATAATGTAGAGTCTTCTTGTACCCATTTATTTTTTCCTTCGTCTTCCTCTCTACCAATTAAATATTTGCTCAGTTCGTTCCACTTCCCGTTCATTCATTTATACCTCCGTACAACAGAGACACAGGGCTTCATATCAGTATTAACAACACACTCGGCGAATGAAGCTCAACACAGACTAAGGCTTATAACGTCTCCTGAAAAAAAAAAAGTATCATCATCATCTGATTCATTGTCTCACCTAGGGATGTTAAACCTAAAACATAAATTAATAAAGCAGAAGTGAGTTTCTTCCGATTCGTTCAGAGAAAACATGCAAACTGCTCGTCCAATCCTGCTATATGTATACCGATTTCATTGATATCCATGTGCACACTTTCTCCTACTTCTGATCGTTATTATTATTGGAAGGGAGGTGACCCTCTCAAGAATCACTGGGGAGTCACGCTCCCCAAATATCGAATTATGGATGACAGTTCATAATACTAAATATCAAAGCCATATCTGCCCTCCTTTCACTATTTCTGAGAATTCTTAATTAGGTCAGGGGACTGAGCAACCCAAAAATCGTAATCAGAAAACTGTCTATAGTGGAAGACCATCAGAAAAACCAGACAAACTCGCCTGTAAAGCATCATTCAAAATTTTCACCTGTTTCTGATCGCTTATTTTTTTGGGAGAGGGGCTGACACCCCAAGAATCATGAGGTGAGGGGCTAGTTTATCCCCCTCATCAAATATCGCATTAAGGATGAGAGTTCATTGTGAGACTGTTGTACAACGTGCATTAATATATCAAAGCCATATTTGCCCTCTTTCCACTTTCTGAGAATTTTTTATTTGGTGAGTGGGGCTAAGCTCCCTAAACCTAAACATCATGGTTTAAAAGTTGATTGTAGTGGAAGGGCTTCCCTGTAACCAGACGAACTTACCTGGGAAGATGCATGCAGACCCGTCGAATAGCCTAGGCCAGGGCTATTCAAGTACTTTTGGAGTAGGACCTGATTATGAAAGTCAGGTTGATGGAAAGGCGATACATTTATTTTAGCTCCATTTTTTCCCCCTCTATCTAAACACTTATGCATAGAACAAAACGAAAAATTCATATATAATTTGCTTTTACATTTTTTGCTAAGCACATAAATGAAAAGGAAAATGCAAATTTTCTGTTTTATATTTATTTGCACTCTTCCGAGTCTGTCAAAGGACCAGTGAAAAAAATCAATGGCAGGATTTGATATTTCTGTTTTATTGACATTTATTCGGAGCCCCATTGGATGGTATATGTTGGAAATGTTGATAAGAGACTGTTGTAGGGCTTCTGGAGTATGTGCAAGAACAGAACAATCATCAGCATATTGCAGCTCTAGGAAATGAACCTTTTCAGTCTTTGACTGTGCTTAAAGATGTCTGAGATTAAATAAGTTACCATCCAGACAGAACTGTATTTTCCATTACATCATCAGGGTTCATTTGTTGTTGGCTTAAAAGGGTGAATGCAGGTAGACAGATGTTGAAAATGACAGGAGCCACGACACTTCCTTGCTTTACACCCACATCCACATTGAAGGGATTGGATTTGTTCCCTCATGCTGACACACAAGCATTCATGGTGTCATGCGGACTCTTCAGGATGGTGAGAAATTTGTTTGGAACTCCAAATTTTGAAAGGGCATTCCATAAAAGTTCTCTATTGACAGTGTCAAATGCTTTTGCAGGATCGATGAAAGCAATATGCAAGTCATGGCTCTGCCCTTGGCATTTCACTTGCATCTGTCGGGCAACAAAGTTCATATCACAGGTACTTCATTCCTTTCGAAGCCCACATTGTGTTTCAGGAAGTGTTGACTCGGTAAAATGTTTCGTCAGTCTGGATAACATTATCTCAGCTAGTACTTTTGCTAGCATTCACTGGGAGGGAAATGTCTATTGTTGACACAATTTGAGCTTTCTCCTTTATTGTTGTAGATGGTTACAATATCAAAAGAAAGCCATTTAGATAGAATATGTTCTTGGTCCCAGATAATCAGTATGAGATTATGGAGGCGCTGGTGAAGTAACTGGCCACCCCCTTGATCAGTTCAGATGGTATGCCATCAGGGCCAGGGCTTTTGTTACTTTTTAGAGATCAGATGGCCTGAACACTTTCTGCAAATGTAAGTGGGACATCGAGATCTGCCGCTTGAGGGACATTTCGGATGTTACCAAGGATATTGTGCTCCACCAGGTTTCTTCAATTCAGTAAGGTGTTGAAGTGTTGTGCCCATCTTTGTAAGATCGTTTGCTTGTCTTTCAGGAGCTTTTTCTTCAGTTGGTCAAACAGGGTTTATGTTGTATTTAGTTGGACCATAGATGGTTTTAATGAACTTGTAGAACCCATTTTGGTCGTTAAGATCAGCCAGCCTTTGCAGCTTTTTTGCTTGCTCAGTCCACTATTTTTTTTTTTTAATGCAAGGAAGAAGGAACCAGAGGCCATGGGCCCACATACTGTTTCCTCCAAGAAAAAGCAAAAACAATGCAAAAGAGAGCCAAATTCAAGATCCATTCATTTCGAGATGCCTGGACACACTGCGTTTGAAAGACTGGAGATCATAGGAAGCAGGGAATACAGACAGAGGAAGACAGTTCCAGAGTTGACCAGTTGCATAAATGAAGGACTGGGAGTAATGGTTAACTCTTGCATTAGAGAGCTGGACAGAAAAGGGATGAGAGTTTGTTGCTAGACGGGTACTACGTGCCCGTCGTAGAGGTGGAAGGATGCAAGCAGACAGTTCAGAGGAACAGTGACCGTTGAAGTAGCGATGGAAGAGAGACAAACAGTGTGGCGAAGAGACAAAGGTTGAAGGGAATCAGTAAGAGGAGGAGAGTTAATGAGACGAAAAGCCTTTGACTCCACCCTATTCAGAAGAGCTGCATGTGGGGAGCCTTCCCACACATGAGAGTTGTACTCCATACATGGGCGAATAAAACCCGTGTACTAGGTCAACAACTGTGCAGGGGTAAAGAAAGTTCGGAATCGGCTTAGCACACCTAATCTCTTGGAAGCAGATTTCACAAGAGATGTAATATGTTCTTTCCAAGACAAATCCCGAGAGAATGAAACCTCAAGCATGTTCAAGGATGATGCAAGACTGAGCTGGACATTATTAAACATTAGTGGGTAATCTTGAGGAAGATTTCGTCGGGTTGATAAATGTAAGAACTGAGTTTTTGATGCATTAAAAATAACAAGATTATTTTTTTACCCCAATCAGAGATACGAGCCAAGTCGGACATTAGGTGTGCCATAGCCTCATCCCTTTTTTGTTGAAGTAGCTGCTGAGATGGACGTTGTGGAAACCGAATGGAAAGGTGAAGGGTGGAATCATCAGCATATGAGTGGATAGAGTTAGATGTACAGCTTAGAAGGTCATTGATGAATAAAAGGAAAAAAGTTGGTGATAGGACAGAACCCTGAGGAACACCACTGTTGATAGGTCTAGGAGAAAAACGATGGCCGTCTACAACAGCGGCTATAGAACGACCAGAAAGGAAGCTAGAGATGAAAGCACAGATAGACGGATAGAAACCGTAGGAGGGCAGTTTGGAAATTAAAGATTTATGCCAGACTCGATCAAAAGCTTTTGAGATGTCAAGTGCAATGGCAAAGCTTTCACCAAAGTCCCGAAAGGAGGATGACCAGGAGTCTGAAAGGCAGGTGAGAAGATCGCCAGTGGAGCGTCCCTGACGGAACCCATACTGACGATCAGAAAGAAGGTTGTGACAGGAAAGGTGCTTTAAAATTTTTCTGTTAAGAACTGATTCGAAAACTTTTGATACGCAGGATGTTAAAGCAATTGGACTATAGTTAGAGGGTTGGGAATGGTCACCTTTCTTTGGGACTGGCTGAATGAGAGCAAACTTCCAGCAAGAAGGAAAGGTACAAGTTGACAGACAAAGGCGAAAGAGTTTACCTAGGCAGGGTGTAAGCACAGAAGCACAGTTTTCGAGGACAACAGGAGGGACTCCATCAGGCCCATTTGCCTTGTTAGTATTGAGGCCAGTGATGGCAGAAAATACATTGGCTGAAGAAATTTTAATGTCAGTCATGAAGTCAGAGGGGGGAAGTGATGGAGGAACAGCACCGGAATCGTCTAAGGTGGAATTGGAGGAGAAAGTCTGAGCGAAGAGATCTGCTTTATCAGTAGAAGAAATAGCTACAGAGCCATCAGAGTAGAAAAGAGGAGGGAAGGATGATGAGGTAAAGTTGTTAGAAAGGTTTTTGGCAAGGTGCCAGAAGGAGCGAGAAGAGTTCGAGTTGGAGAGTTGGGAACATTTAGCACGGATAAAATTGTTTTTAGCAGAGCGAAGAACAGACTTAGCACGATTCCGGGCAGAAATATATAAAAGGTGTGATTCAGGGGTGGGTTGGCTCCGGTACCTCTTATAGGCCCTCTCCTTGTTGCGGACAGCATTAGAACAAGCGTGATTAAACCAAGGCTTTCTTGCATTAGTCAGAGGATATGAGAAAGGAATGTATTCTTCCATGCCCGAGAGAATATCCTCCGTAATGCGCAAGACACGCTCAGATGGCTCCTGGGCATGGAAGCCATAATCATTCCAAGGAAAATCAAAGAAGTACTGCCAGAGGGCCTCCCAATCCGCAGCTCCAAAGTGCCACAGGCGGCGTTTCTTTGGAGGGTCCACAGGCCGTACCGGAGTGATAGGACAGGTAAGGTAACAAGGTTATGATCGGAGGAGCCCAACGGAGAGAAAAGATTAACAGTGTAAGCAGAAGGATTAGTTGTTAGGAAAAGGTCAGGTATGTTGGAACTCTCTCCAAGGCGGTCAGGGATATGGGTAGGGTGCTGTACAAGCTGCTCTAGGTCATTAAGGATAGAAAAGATGTAGTCTTGTTCACCAGGTGGATCAGTGAAAGGAGAGGAGAGCCAAAGGTGGTGGTGAACATTGAAATCTCCTAGAATGGAGATTTCAGAGAAAGGAGAAATGGATAGAATGTGTTCCATCGTAGAAGTAAGATAGTCAAAGAATTTTTGATAGTCAGTAGTAATAGGAGATAAGTAAACAGCACAGATATATTTAGTCAGAGAATGACAGGAGAGCCGAAGCCAGAGAGTAGAGAATTCAGAAGAATCAAGTTCAGGAACATGAGAGCAAGATAGATCGTTGCGTACATATACGCAACAGCCACCTTTGGCTTTGAAATGAGAATAGAGAAAGTAGGAGGATACAGAAAAGGGTTTGCTGTCAGTTGCCTCAGACAGCTGAGTCTCAGAGAGAAAGAGAAGGTGAGGTTTAGAGGAGAAGAGGTGGTGAACAACAGAGTGAAAGTTAGAGGAAAGGCCGCGAATGTTACAGAAATGAAGAAGGAGTGAGTCAGACAGTGGTTCCAGGCAGCTCCGTGAGTCGTCTCCGGGAGAGGGGCGGATGGTGGGGGCATTTATGGTCCACCCCCCTTGGGGACTCCGAGGCATGGTTCACGTGCGCCATTTTTTTTTTTTTTTTTACAAATTTTGAAAAGGAAGTGTAGTGTGTAGCGTGCATGTAGTTTGGTGTTGATAGTTAGAGAAACTTGTATTGGAGAGCATGCTGGCCTACTCTCTGTGTTACTGAGACACTGAAAAATTTAAGCAAAGGGGGATGGTCAGGAACAAGTCCTGAGGGCTGATGAAACGGGAGCTCCAGCTCTCCCTGTCATCAGCCTTCCATCCACCTTGGGAGTACTGTCCTGCTCGACTGGTGCTACAGTCTACTCCTCAATTTGTTCTCCTTGTCAAGTAGTAGTTTTCTCTGGGTTTTACTAGTAAATCTGAGATTCTGGAATTCAGTTTTGGGGGTTAAGGAGCTAGGGTGAGCCAGCCAGTTGTTACATCCTCTGTTCTTCGTTGCAAGAAGGTCTTGTATGCCCACAGCATTTTTTCCCTCCACCTGAGAAAGTCAGAGGAGGGTGTTGTTATCACTGGGATTAATAGGTATCCCTCTGCAGAGTTGGGCTGCAGGATGGGTGGCTGGGCATTGAGATTTCATTTCCGGGCAAGAACTCAAAGTATTCACTATAGAGTCATAAAATTTAACATAGTTATGTGTCTTATAGTGAACTGGAGCCTTTTGATAGGTATAGTGCTGTCTTAAGTAGTTTTTCTGAAAATAATGAAAAAAAAATTCAATGCAACCTGCACAAGGAATCTGAAGGGCTCAGGTTGTGTCCTCAAGGTGTTCTCTTCACTCCAACGTGTAAAAGAAAAGACTTGGGGGGGGGCGAGGGCCGTAACGGGCTTGGTCAGGTGTACAGGGAGGGGGGGGATATGTGCTTGGTCAGATGGAGAGTTGCAACAGAATAGTGTTGTATATGTTCATTAACCCAGTCTTTATGGCAGTGAGTGGAGAAGAGTAGGGTTTCTTTTGCAGTTCTTTGGAGCAGTATCTTAATGTTTTGCCACACTGCATTTAGATCTGTTGCATTGTTGTTTGGACTGAGGGGTGGGCATTGAGAGAGCTCTGTAATAGTGCTGCGGAAGGTGTTACATGTTGCCACATCCTTTAAGCTACTACCATTAAGTTTCTTGGTGGATGGTCTGCGGCGTATTTGTAGGCATATGACTAATTGTTTTTGTTGACTATAAGGTAATGGTCAGTTGAGCACTCAGCACCTCTCATAGCGTAGAAGAACTTCTCTTCTATCTCTTTGCCTTACAATGACATAGCCAATTAGGTGCCAATGTCTAGATCGTGGATGCATCTATGTGGTCCTGTGTTTATTCTTAAGTTGAAAAATGATGTTGGTGATGACCAGACTGTGTTCTGGGCATAAGGAAAGGAGTCTAAGGCCATTGTTGTTCATGTTACCAACACCATGGCAGCCTATAATGCCTTGTCAGAGATTATTACCTTTTCCTACTCTGGTATTAAAATCTCCTAGCAGGATCAGTTTGTCATTAGGTGGTATTGAGCAAATGGTAGCATCCAAAGAGTCACAAAAATAATGTTTAGTGGTGTTCTCAGAATCAAGCTTTGGGGTATAGGCACTGATAAGTGTTGCATATTGGCCTTTAGAGAGTGGTATGGGCCAAGGCATCAGCCTCTTTAATATATCCGCAGGTGTTTACTGGATATTCTGTAGTAGGTTGGTTCGGACTGCAAAGCCAGTGCCATGGTCTCTTCTTACATTGTCTGGGTATCTCCTCCAGATTTAGACATACCCTTTTCCTGCATCTATTAGGTTGCCCTTTCCTGAGAGGTGAGTCTCAGTCAAGGCAGCAATGTCAGTTTCACATCTTTCCAGTTCATGGGCAATAAGTGTAGTTCTATGGTGAGGTCTTGTGTCGTGGCCAGTATCAAGCAAAATTCGTATATTCCAAGTAGCAGGAGTCACAGGGATTCTTTTGTTTTTTCGACCGCAGTGCGGTATGCCTTGACAGATGCGGTTATCTGCCCAGGTGGTGTGGAGCAGCAAATGTTTAGGTTACCTTTTCTGAACCCCTCCTCGTCAGAGGTAAGATGGGTGTCCGTTTCCGGCTGCTTAGCCACACTGGATGCTGCCGAAGGCATCACCTGCTCCTATGCCATAATTCCAGCGACCACTGGACCAATGCCGCCTGTGTGCAGAATTCGAGCTAGCGACTTCCAGCCACACCCATGACCTGTTGCTGTCACCTTATCCTGTCGCCATAGGACTTTTGATTTTGATGAAAGGATGATATGGGAGGTGAGTGTAGCAGTGGTCTTGTGCAGTGAATGGATTTGGCATAATAGTGAGGGTGTGCAGTCCTTACCACCACGTGACAGCCCTTCTCAGTCTGTGGTGGTGTCATGAAGATTCACGACTACCATCTACTGAGCAGAGTTGCAGGAGTCTGCTGGGGGCTGTGTCTGCCGAGCCCCGCCTTCCGTGGGGCTCCACTCACGGATTTTCTGTTCGGTGCTTTCTCCCGTAGCCTTAACCCATCCCAGGGCAATCCACAAGGCAGTGGACCTGGGAACACGTAGTTTGACCCCTCATTGGTGGCCCCTCCAGTATGGGCAGCCCTGTCCTGCTGAGTCCGGGGGAGAACTCCCCCCGCTGCTACTGCCCACCAGATTAACAGGGCACGCAAGACCCCCACCACGACAAGGTGGTTCCCGTGGAGGGACACACACACACACACACACACACACACACACACACACACACACACACACACACACACACACACACACACACACAGACTGAATCTTAGGGCGCGTTGTCGAAAATTGTACATCCCGCTTCGCAGGACCGGTAGATAAATAAGTTATGGACCCTAGTCAAAGGTAATCTGAAAAACAGTACCTGTACTGATGTGAATTTCCTTTGTATGTCTTCTTGCACAGTGCAGTGAAAGAGGGTCAAAGTGGAGCCGAAACTGTTGTAGCTTCTAAATAAACATTTTTTTTCTTTTTAAGTGAGTGCTTTATTCTAGCATCCACATCAGTCCTTTCTTTCACCTTTCCCTGTCCCTGCCACCCCTCTTCTACCCTCTCTCCCCTCCCTCTCCTCTTCCTGCTCCTTGCCCCCCTCCCTCTTTTCCTTTACCTTCCCCTCCTCTCCCCCCCTCTCCTTCCTTCCTTCACCCCGTCTCCTTTCCTTTCCCCTTCTTCATCTTCCTCCCCCTCCCCTCCCCTCCATAGCGTGGGAGTGGCACCCCTGTCACTTGCGAGGTCGTGTGAGGTAAAACTACGACCCCACGTGCCGCGTTTTGTGGCTCCATCTCAACGCGTGCGGGCTGGGGGGGGGGGGGGGAAATCAGGGAGAGTGGTGAAGGGGGGGACGGGAGGGGGAATGAGGGGGAAAGGAGGAGAAGTAGGACTGAGCTGGTGGAAGGACAAGTAGTTTGTGTTATGGCCATTAGTATAAGAGGTGGTGGTGGTGATGGTGATGATGATGATAATGATGAGAGAGAGAGAGACTATGAAAAGAGAAGGGTATTCAGGAGAGACAACTTTGTAACGTATCTTTCTCTTTACCGATCATTTTTAGCCAGTCAGCAATCCTTTATCCTTTAACAGTCATACTCTTTCCTCATTTATCAACTGTTGCCTCTTTACTCGTGAATTTACCTCAGTTTAATCCTGGTACATCATTTCTACCCTGTCTTTCTGCTCCATCACGGCTATCGGCGTATTTCTGCCCAGTTGTAAGTTCCTCATTATTTCTCTCCAATTTTAAATTTCCTGCTACGTAAATTTGTCCACAAGTAATTTACCTCTTTACGTATTTCTGTCGACATGTAATTTCCTCTTGGCGTATTTCTGACCGTTGTCATTTTCATTGTATTTATTTCTATCCACACACAGCTTCCTCATCACGTACGTCTGTCTTTTTGTGATTTGCTTTCTTCTTTCCCACTTTTCTGGTGTTTCCCCTCCTCACCTGCTCATCCTGCCATCCACCACTCCCCTGCCCAACCATTTACTTTCCCACCCGTCCTCCCATGCTTCCCACAACTCCCTCCTTACTTCACCCACTCCTCCATCGTTCCCTCCCTCCTGTCTTCTTCCTCCTTCCGTCCCTTCATAGTTCTTTCCCTCCTTTCATCCCTCCTCCCTTCCTGCATCCTTCTCTCCCTCCCTCCTCCCTCATTCATCCCGCCATTCCTCCCTCCCACTATGTACTTCTTCCTTCCTCTCTATCCTTTCCTTATTTGCACCCTTTCATCCCTTGCTTTCCTCTCACTGCTCACTCCTTCCTTCCTCTCCCACTTGATCATTTTCACCCATTGTTTTTTCTTTCCCATTCCTCTCTCCTCACAATTATCTCTTCCTCCACTCCTCTTCCCTCCTTCCCTCCTTTCTTCCTGTCCCTTATTACATTCTTTCCTGCCTCGCGTTTCTCTTTATTCTTCAACCATTCCCTTTTTCTTGTTTCCATCTTTCCCCCCTCTTTCTTCTTCCTTCTTTTCTAATTCATTTTACTCGTTGTTTCCTTCCTTTCTTTCCCACCCACTTGTCCCTCCATTCCCTCACCCTTCTTAGTTTCATTCTCTGCTCACATTTGCCATTTCCATGCTTTCTCGGTTTTGCCAGCTGACCATCCCTTTCATTCATCTGTTTCTGTTTCTTCTTCTCTCCCTCCCTCCTTCCTTTCATCCTCCTTCCCACCTTCCTTCCTCTGTCTTCTCCTTCCTCCCTTCTTCCACCCTTTCTCTGCCCCACCTTCTTTTATCCCTTCTCTCTCTCCCTCCTTCATCTTTCCACCTACATAGTCCTTCCTTTTGTCGTGCCTCCAACATCTTTTTTCTCCCTCCCTCCTCGTCTCCCCTCAGATCCTGCAACTCACCTCCTCCTAACCCCCCTCCCCTGTCTCAGTTCAGCTTTTAGCAACTTCAGGCTCGCATAGCTATAATATTCAGGTATACACAAGGCTATTTTACATATACAAGAGAAATACCAACAGCCACAGGGTCAAGGAATACCTCTGTTAACTTTATTTGCTAAGATCTCACGTAGATATTCCACAGAGGCTGACACAAGACGTTATTTAGCTGAGAGAAACCCGTCCATCGGTTAACCCCTAAAGGTAATCGTGTGGTGATAAGAGTAAAGTGAATTGACCTCATGGTAATAAACGCGTTAATTCCTTCAATGTCTTGTAGCTTTTTTCTCTCTCTCTTTTAGATTAATGCTACAGGCTGGCCATTTAAATCAGTTGTGGAAAGAGATCTCATTAAAGATCATAGCAAACTCCTCCCTTTCAAAAGGTCAAGGCGCTAAACAGAAGTTGTGTGTCCTGGTCGGGTGGGCAGAGCAGGGACAGAGGGTGTGGTCTGGTGGGAACACACTTGTTGGACCTTGAGGACTTCGTTCTTGACCCTGTATCTCCACCATCGCTTATTATTCCCCCCCCCCCTCACTTTCTTGTATACACACACACATTTCGTATTACCTGCGTCGTATGTCGTCTGATCTTTTAAATCAACGCGTGCTTAATCTCGTATTTTTCTTGTTTAACTACTAAATGTTTGGTTATTTACACCATAAGACGCCTTGTGAATGAGAGGGTGTGTGCGCTTTTTTGTCGTTGTTGTTGTTGTTTTTCTTCTAGGAGGAAAACTTAGCTGAAACCTTCCTCTCACCCATATCAAGTCTATAGCATCCATTTTCACTGGATGTGTTACCCTTCATACTTTGCTACCCTTCACATGGACTCAGTTACTTAGTTATAGCCTATCCTATAACAAACAGCTTAGAAAGGACAATTAGGTCTCTCACTGTTTGCTTTCCTCTATACTTTATACAGTACCTCTGTACCCTCATTCTCCCTCGCCACCGAACGCCATTTCAACTCGCTCCTACCTCATCGCTCTTTCACCTCCCCTTTTCTTCACCCTCCCCATCTTCGGTCTGCGAAATATCTTCCTGCTGTGAATGCTGCCTGAGATACAACTCCCATTTTCACAGGATGTACTTTGTCCAGCCCTGACACGCCTGCCACCACCATTGCAACCTGTCCCGTCACTCTTCTCTTTCAGCCCCACCCTTTTGTTCCCCAGTCACTTTTCCAGGAGAAATTAATGACGTTACACCTTGTCGGCCTAACCACAACACCCCATCGTACCCCACCAATTCACCCATCGTTATCCCAGCACATCCTGCCGACTCCTTCGCCCATCCCACCCACAGCTAAAAGATTAAATCGATATAACTCAAACTATTACACTGATTTTATTTTATTATTTATTATTTATTTTTTTTGACAGTTTCGAAGCCATGACCTAAAGCAATCTGTCATGAACTATTTTCTGATGCAACTATAGGAACTTGAAAGGAGCTGAAAGACATGAATAACTGACATCTCAAAAACTACCTCTATTAGGGATAAATTTTGACACACGCCTTCATGGATCTGGCCTAAATCGATCTATATTAACCTGAAGTGACCTGGAAGGACCTGAAGGGACCTAACATGACTGACATGGGTTGAAATGCCTGTTTGGGCTTGAATATGTCGGAAAAAAAATACTGGAATGATAAAAGCTGATATTAGTTGACCAGACAGATCAATTAATGAACCTGAACATGAAGATCTCCAACTGGATTTAGTCAAACAGAAATCAGCTGACTTGTGGCGGACTGAAACGAACCCAAGTGGAAGTGAACACCCCTGACCTGACATGACTGAGCCAAGATGCCGTAGATGCGAAGGGTCGGAATAGACTTAACTGTTTTGTGTGAGCCTAACTGAACCTGATTGAACCTAACTGACCCCGAATGTCCCTGAACTGACCTGACTGGACCTAAGTGGGCTGCAGTGGAAGTGATGGGTCTGGATGGATATAAAGTGGCTGGGGTGATTCTGAACTGACTTTAATTGCTCTGCCTGGTTCGGACTGGCAGTAATGGGTTTGAGTGGACTTCAGTGGAGTTGATTTAAATATATAATTGGTTCTAAATGTCTTTTAATAGACGAATACCGACCTGAAGATCTGAACTGGCAGAAATGACCTTGTACTCATGATAACAGACTTGAACACTGGTGAAATGAGCTGAAAGAATGACTGTAATAAAACCAGAAGTCGCGTAAATAATATGTCTTGACATGATGGGAGTGGAGTGGATGTGAAAGGTATGTATGGGCCTGAAGTGACCTGAATTAATCATTGTAATAATTATTTACTCTGTAGGTCACGCAAAAAAAAAATCAACAGTATGTCTAATGTTGTTGCCGTCATGAAGCAGATACTGGGCCGATGAATGTGCATGTTGTGGTGGCGGTGAAAGAGAGAGGTTTAAGAACTGCTGACAGATCGTATAGTTGAAAAATGATGGCTGTAGTGACCTCTAAGTGACGCCGGATGATGACGTCACACTTTGGAGGTCCCGCTAAGCGTCACGTCCCAAGTAATGACGGGGAATTGCGTAAACTGAGACGGGGGAGGAAGTGGCTGGGAAGGAGGGAGAGAGAGAGAGGGGGGGGGAGGGTTTGAGAGGAAGTGAGAGGAAAGGAGGGAGGAAGGAAGGGAGGGGAGAAGGTGTGGGAGGAAGGGGAGGGAAGAACAATCAGGACAATGAGTAGTATTAGTGGGTGTGTACAAATGGAAAATGAAAAACGTGAATGGGAGAGGAAGGGCGGAAGGTGTAGTGGGGAGAGGCAGGTCATGGTTTAACAGGATTTATTACCAGAAGTTGTGAGCCTTTATATGACGAACTTTCGGTCATAGAAAATACTAACAACTCAGCAACCCAGTCACCATGAGACAAATCCCAACACAGTGACACAAAGACGTGCTTGTGAAAGTGGCGAAAACACTCGTCATGTATAAGATGGATACTCCCTATCCGTCGGTAGACTGGGCACGCCTCAGATCATCTCTCGGGCTGCAGTATCGTTAATAATCCAAGTGGCTGCCTTACTGTTGCCTGAGTAAAGAACAACTATGCCATATAGTTATCTAGGCGGAACATAAGACTTGTAGGCATGCATATAGAAGTTATACTCCTTTGTACCTTTGGCTGAAGAAGTTACGACACTGACGAGTAAAGAAATGATTAAGGAACCCATACACAGTGAATTCAAATGTTAATACTTGGTAAAATCATTACAATTCAGTTGAAGGATTCAACTCATCGTTCATTAAAGGATACAGTGTCCGTCCCTGTCGCACACTGAAGATGGTGATCACGAAAATAGAGGCTTTTGGCAAAGGATTTCAGTGGAAAATTTCTCGTTACCCTTGGTGGACGGGATGCGAGGATCATGACAGGAACACGAGTTGAGGTACAGGGAAGGGAAGAAGAGCCAGTCATCATCCTGGATACCTCCTTTTAAAATCATCACTTGCACCACGTTCATCACATCCTTTGCCCTGCGTATCACCTCTTGTCCCTTAACTGTTTTCTTCTTGTTTGTCTTTCTTCAAAACACTTCAGTTTGCTACCATTCATTAATTTCATCACCAATTCGCTTCAAACTTGGTACACTTGTTCCTTGGGCAAGTATCCCTGGACACTTTTTTTTTTTTTTTGTCGTTTTGACAGGATTAATGTGGGTCAGAGAGCAAACCATACAAACACAAAAAACTTGGGATCTTATGTTCTTGTACGTTCATTAATCACCATGACAATTTGAACAGAAGCACGCTAGTGAACTGTAGTGTAAAGACCACCTATTTTCCCTTGGAGATGCTGGCAGTATTTAATTATATGGGAGTGTATAAATTATAATATCAAGCCTCTTCCTTCCTTTGATACTTTTTCATTAGCTGTTTCTTTCACGTGTTTCAACGATAACGCAGCTACACAGAGGATAGACTACTGATGGCGACATTGTTTGTGCTAGATTGTCTCCTCTGTAAGAAAGGCAGCTATAATATACCTCCACATTTTTTTTTTTTTTACGACTGAGGAAAAAAGATCAAATATGTCGTTAAACTGATTATCACCACTGTACAGAAAAGATTAATTATGAGATATTCGCTTCTTCAGGATGGTCTTGGAAACTGTGAGTTGTCTTTTCGTCTTTGATAATTTAGTTACACCGATTTTTTTACATGTTATTTCGTTTGAGCTTAATCTGTCACCAGGGTAGTTCGTGGTCATTTCGCCATCAACTTCCTCAAGTAAAGTAATCATATTATTTATATATTTTGTATATTTGTATGTATATATGCATATACTTGTATGTATTGGGGGGAGGCGGTGGCTGAATCGGTAGAGAGGCGGCCTACAGTCCTAATGGACTCAGGATCGAATCCCGGATGGGACAGGGAACGGTTTAAGGATTTGAATTTTCTAAAAAGCAGACTTTACTGATCTATCAGATGACCCGCCGACATGTCGTAAAAATATCCCCGCTAATACCAATACACCAATCTTGTATGAGACAGCTCTAGCATGTATTCAATATGGATGGTGGGTGTTAGCGCCGAAGTGGTGGCATGTGGAGGTGTAGGAGGACTACTGGGCCTTGGGATAGGTTATTGCCCCCGAGAAATAGTCCCTGAAGCCTTTGCCCAGAGTCGGATACGTAAAAAAAAAAAAAAATCACTAATATCCATGGTCTTTGTACCAATCTGAATTTAGTTCACTTTTTCCTCTAGTGTATATCCGCTCTAGCCCTGTTCCTCACAGGAACCCAAATCTCTCCCTCTACTGACATTCCCCATTTTGTATTCATGGTTATCATCTCCTCACAAACTTCCGTAACAAGGGTGGCACCTGTTGTTATATTAAATATGAAATTGCAGTTGACACTGCTTTGAACTTCACTTCACCTAACGTTGGTTTTTCATTACATAAACTAACATATAAATATTACCAAATATATCTGTGTAGTTTATCGCCCCCCCCCCCAGTGCTTCTTCAGAACCCAGCGTATTTGACTTCATATCCACGCAGTTGACAAACCTTAACCTCACCCTTACCACTGAAATTACCGTTTTGGGTGATTTCAGTGCCCATAATGTAGAATGGTTATTGCACTCTGCCAGGACTGACGATACTGGTCTAGAATGTGGGCTGTTTTCAGAATCGTTTAATCTCACACAATTGGTGAAGCAACCAGCCAGAATACCAGATAATCCTGACCATAACGCCTAGGTAGAGAGGTGGTCTGCAGTTCTAATGGACCCAGGTTCAAATCCCGGCTGGGGCAGGGAACAGTTTAAGGATTTGAATTTCATAAAGTCAGACTTTACTGATCTACCAGAAGACCCGCCGACATGTAAAAGTACCCCCGCTAATACCAATACACCAGTCCTGGATGAGACAGCCCTGGCACGTATTCAATATGAACGGTGGGTGTTAGTGCCGAAATGGTGACATGTAGAGGTGAATGGTATGTAGGAGGACTACTGGGCCTTGATAGCAGGCTGTGAAGCCTATACCCAGAGTCGGGGAAAAAAAAAAAAACGGATCTATTCCTGACAAATATTCCAGATCAATACAAGATAGAAATACTGTCACTACTTGGATCTTCCGACCAGTCTCATCAGTGCCTCATTAGTCAGTTGTCCCAAACCTCCCTGTTCTGAACCAGTCATGGTGACCAGATGACACTTTGATAGGGCACGCTGGGATGCATTTAGGAAATATCTTGTTGATATTCCATGGCAGTCTTTCTTCTCCAATTTTGTCAGTTCTATCCAGTACCACATTAATGACTTAATACAAACTGGTATGGAATTGTTTTTACCCAGTCAAGAGTCCACTAAAAGATCGGACTCCCAAAAATGGTTTGATAGCAATTGTGCCAGAGAAAATACCCTAAAGTTCTTAGCATATAACTTGTACTTAAAATTTAAAAAATCAGAATCGCCCAGTAAATTTAAAATTGCTATAAACCACGCAGAAGTAGTAATTAATCTTGCTAAATCAAGCTTTCTTCACAACCAAGCATCCAAACTATTCAATAATCCTAATGACAATAGAATATTCTAGTCAACTATCAATTCTTTCAATAAGAGCGTTAACAAGTCATTACCCTTTCCCCCACTAAAATCTTCATATGGTAACACTGTAAATGACTCGAGTGGAAAAGCGAACATCTTTACTAGTATATTTGCCATAAATTGTACCTTAGAGGAAATCAGCCAGAACTTCCCAGTTCTAGAACTTGACTCTCCCCAAATTGCTGCATTTAAGACTAGATACGTAAATCCATCCTAGACAATTTACCAACCAACACGAGGTCCAGATGGAATTCCTCCAATTGTTTTGAAAAGTTCCTCTTGTAGCTAAAATATTAAGGCCATGCATACGTATTTCTTCATTCCCTAATGCATGGAAAGAAGGCAATATCCACCCATTTCCGAAGAAAGGAAGTTCCTCTTACCCCTCTTATTACAGACGAATAGCTATCAGATCTTCTCTTGGTAAAGTATTTGAGATTGTAATTAAGAAACACATTGTTAAACATCTTTAATCCAACAACTTAATTAGTGACAGACAGTATGGTTCTCGCCACGTAAGATCCACTGTTGATATACTCAGTCTCCTGACTCCTACCATCTATCAGTCGATTGACCAACAAGGAGAAACACATGCAATAGCCCATGATATTTCTAAAGCTTTTGACACAGTGTGGCACCGTTCCTTGCCATCAAAACTCCCTTGCTATATGGCTTATCATCTTCTGTTCCACTGATTTCCTCATATCTCAGTAACAGAAAGATAACAGTGAAAGTAGATGATTTATACTCTAATTTCCACTTGATTAATGTTGGCATGCCACAAGGATCAGTTCTGTCTCCAACCCTATTCCTAATTCATATTAATTATCTCTTATTAGGTCACCAATAATCCCATTCACTCATAAGCCAAAGACTCATCACTTTACAGTTCCTTCGCACTTAAACACCCATTCACAGTGTTTAATATCTCTAACTCACAACTTAGTACAGCAATCACCATAAGTCAAGACTTATCTAAGATCTCTGAATGGGAACAAAACAGCATTGTCTCATTTAATGCTAGGAAAACGAAATATATACAGCTTACTAATAAACATATATTGTCTGATTCCTATGTTAGCTTCAGTGCTACTAATATTCCTCTCATGTTAGATCGCTTGCTAAAACCGCTTCAAAGAAACTTGGATTATTATACGGTGTCTGTAATTTCTTCACTGATGATCAGTTAACTATAATTTACAAGAGTCACGTGTGCTCTCAGCTGGAATATTGCTCACGCTTATGGAATGGACATGGAGAGGTTGCACTAAAATAACTGGACAAAATTCAGAACAAAGCTCATAGAACTACCAACGACCCTCCTATTGCAAATGAACTATCTCCCGTACAAGTAAGAAAGAATGTTGGCTCCTTGCATTATTTTACAGATACTTTTATGACAAATGCTCGGACGAAGTTGCATCCATTGTGCCACACTCTCCACGCCTTCCCCCGCACTACACCTGCATCTGGCAGCGCTCATGACTGGACTGTCACACTGCCATATTGCAGAACTTCTGCGTATCAGAGTTCTTTCATTCCCCGAACTGCATGTCTTTGGAACTCGCTTCCCCAGAGTGGTTTCCCCCCCAGACATCAACCTACGGCTGTTCAAGTCCAACTGTGACAGATTTTTTTTTTATTTTTATAAATGGAGGACACCTGTAATCTGGTGTATGGATAATTTTTTTATTCATTTGTTTTTCCTACCTGTGTTCATCTTCTAAAAAATATATACATTAATTGTGATTTTTTTCTTTCTATGTGTCCGACTCTTGGCATAGGCTTCACAGCCTGCTCCCAAGGCCCAGTAGTCCTCCTGCATACCATAAACCTCTACATGTCACCACTTCGGCGCTAACACCCACCGTCCATATTGAATACATGCTAGGGCTGTCTCATACAGGACTGGTGTATTGGTAGGCTATTAGCGGGGGTATTTTTACAAGTTGGCGGGTCTTCTGGTACATCAATAAAGTCTCATTTTATGAAATGCAAATCATTAAACTGTTCCCTGCCCCAGCGGGGATTTGAACCTGGGTCCAGTAGGACTGCGGGCCATCCGTCTACCCACCGAGCCACAGCCTCTCCCATGTGGATGAGTAAACCCTGCAAAAATGACAATGTGTTTTGGGTTTACTGGATGAGTTCAGGGAGTGAACTCGCTGATCCAAACCTGAAAGCTTATACTTATTATTCTGAAGATCTTGCCAACACTGCCACAACAGTTATTGTAAAATTTCGATGAAAATTTCAGATATGAAGACCGCTGCCGTAGGATTTTAAAACTCGCCAGTACTTCTAGTTGCAAGTACTTCATCTTCGTTTGATATCACTGGAAGAATGATTAATTACGACTGAGATTGCCTGGATGGCCTTTGTCACATGTCCAACTAGGAGGTGGACAGAACTTTAAAAATATGTCCTTAACCCTTTCAGTACAATGGTGTCTTTTAATTACTCTCGTTACCAATAGATAATATTACCTAAGAATAATTATGTTTGGGGAAATGTCTTGTGGTGAAGGAGCAAGTGAAGGCTATATTGAACCTCGTGCTCGAAGTCTACTCCCAAGCTGATTAAAACTGTCTGGTGATACATACTGTATTCTAAAGAATAAAAGACGTCATCGTAGTGAAAGGGCCAATGTACTACCAAGAACGTACGAGTATTAAAGCCAAGTAAGACGTTCAACGTGTTCTTCAGAGAGAATGTAGAACTACGTCAGAGCAGCACATTTTAAGCCTTTAAGTATGAACTGGGGAAGGCGGTGGCGCAATCGGTAGAGAGGTGGCCTGCATTCCCGACGGACGCAGGTTCAAATCTCCTCTGGGGCAGGGAACAGTTTAAGGATTTGAATTTCATTAAATCAGGCTTTACTGATCTACCAGAAGACCCGTCGACATGTCGTAAAAATACCCTCGCTAATACCAATACACCAGTCCTGTATGAGACAGCCTTAGCATGTATTCAATATGGACGGTGGGTGGTAGCGCCGAAGTGGTGACATGTAGAGGTGTATGGTATGTAGGAGGACTGCTGGGCCTTGATAGCAGGCTGTGAAGCCTGTGCCCAGAGCCGGACACACAAAAAAAAAAAAAAAAAAAAAAAAAAAAAATCGGTCTGTGACGAAGTTACAGGGTGACGAACCTGAATGATGACAAATTATTCGGTAACACACTGACTACCGACAAATTATTCGGCGACGTACCGATGCAGTCTTAGCATTCTAGAAAATATTATGTTCACTCATGAAATTTTCTTTTAATGTATTTATTTAAAAGGGGCAGTTTGTAACTGAAAGTGTGTTGCATTATAGTTTTTCGGTCACTGAATGTTCCGTGTGATGCAGTGAGACTCTTTGAGATATTTTGCTGGTAACCTCTTCTTTGACAACATGCATTTACAAATACGGAAGCCACTTAAAGCATTTTAGAAAAAAAAAAAAAACTGTAATCCTCCCCCCGCCCATCTCCAGAATGTGTGATTATAAAAGCTGAGTCAGCGCTTTTTTTACTCATGGCTGTGTAATCTTTATTTTGACATGTATCATTTCTACGCAAGGCAAACGTCATGAGAAAATATAACAATATTACATTAAGAATTATGTATTCCATGTTCCCGTTACAGTTTGTGTTGAGTAAGAAGTGCCTTGAGGGCGTTGCCTGGGACCTAGACTAACACCCTTCGGTTTTTGTGCAAAGATTTGTAAAATGATATTATATACAATCTTTTCTTCGACGGAACGTTTTGAATACAAGGAAAACAGATCTGGGGCCTTGAAATACTTGAAGCACCTGAACTGTTATATCTACTAAGGAAAGAAAAAAAACAAAAAGCAAGGAAAATGAAAAAGAAAAGAAAGGAAAAATAAAAACGATAGCGTTTATATATGGCACACACCTCCGAAGGCATAACCTGCATCAATATATAACCAGTTGATATCATGGATCTAAAGTGACCTGGAAGGTAAACGTGACATGAAAGGGTCAAAACTGAGTGAAATAGGACTGAATCGATCTTCTTCAGTTATGATGTAACGAAATAAAACGACTAGAATGGACCTGTGTTGACCTCAGTGATTGTAGATGGACCTGAAATTGCTTGGATAGTGATAACTTGATCCGAACTGACCTGAATGGACTTGAATTTGCATGCCTGGGCCCGACTGGATGAAATGGCCTAATTGGAACGAAATGACCATGTTTTGACGTGACAAGGCCGGAATGGCTGTGACAACCTTCGACGTACGAGTACTTATAATCCCTTAAACGGTCCCAGGTTGACTAAATGATCTAAAATGAACCTGAACCGATGTGACAGAAGTGGACTGGATGTGAAGAGTCTGAGAAAAACTACCTAGTTTGAACTGCTTTAAACTGACCATAGTGGACAAATATGGAACTGACGACTTAACTGGTAGAAATGAATGTTTAAGGCTCTGACCGGGTCTAAATTGACACAGTAGATTAGATGTGGAGTTCCTGGAGCACCTTGATTGGGCCTGAATTAATCTGGGTGGGCCTGAATGGAAATGAAGTAGCCTAAACTGACCACTAGACAAATTAGCTTTTAAATTAGGCCACGTAAGAAGACATTAGGTCATTTTGACTTTTTTAACGGGCATGGTGACTGACGGTTCTGTTGGCACGAAGGTATGCACGGTCAACATACGCTTGTTTCTCCTTCTTGTACACCTAAAGCCTATTCTTTATGTACTTCCATTTGCTGCGTTATCCGTATTAAGTCTCCCCTTATTCCTCCATTTTTTCTTTCGTTCAAGTAAGTCTCCCCTATTTTTACGTTTTCTTCTCGTTCATATTTATTTGTTCCTTCTCTAACCCCCTTCCTCCTTCTCAGCTTATTTAATTTTGGGTTAGACTTCATTTAATATTTCTTTGTTGTATTACCTCCTAAAATGTCCTTCTTATCCTTCCCTTTTTTCTCTCCCTCTTTAAAATTGTTCTTTCTCTCTCTAGCTTATTTATTTTGTGTCTTTATTTACTTCTCTTTGTTGTAGTACTTGATTTTCACTTCTAGATTACCCCTCCACAGTTCTTTCCCGTCCTTGTAGATTTGCTCCCCTCCCTCCCATCTCTCTCTCTCTCTCTCTCTCTCTCTCTCTCTCTCTCTCTCTCT
>JAGKTI010013573.1:0-22850 GCA_018397915.1 Birgus latro
CTTCCTTCACTATGCTCTCCCCTGAAGATGTGAATACACGGAAGCGCTCGGGATATCTCGTGTTTCCTTTTCCTTGTGGATATCAGCATATCTGTGAATCACGTGTTATTAAGTGATTTAATTGCACAGACTACTATATACTCTGGCAGGAGAGAGCGAACCAGCTCGTGAGGGGTGGCCCAGGGCATTTAAATACCACGTGCGTGGACATTAAAAATACGTCAAAACAGATTTTTTTTCGTCCTGAGAATATAGTAGTTTGCCATCATATTCCATGAGTCTTCTATTTTCTTTGGACTTTTTTTTTTTTTTTAGAGAGAGAGAAAACTACATTTTGAGGCAGGCCACCGTATACAGTGTATCACTGAGTGAGCCCTGAAGAAAAAATTATATGCCCATATTCTTAACGATTCAGTGATAGTTTAATACAAAAAAGAATGCTAGTTACATCAGTAGTGATGCTGTTACGTCCTTCAAAGCAAGGTGCAATCACCCTAACCACTAAGGGCCCAGAGTAAAGGAAAAACTGGTCACTGCTCACACTTATAAAAACCGCGGGAGAAAAAATAAATTAGACACAAGAACAAGCAGCAGTGGAGAGGATGAACCGGAAGAAACGAGGATCAGTGAAAGGGATGATTTTTAAAAGTGAAATTTGCGCTGGCAGAGACTATTGTTGGGATTAACTATGATTGTACACAAATACAGACGGTTCGAATAAGTTACTCTGATTTCCCACTGTTACTTGTAATCTTCAATGACATTAAGCAAGACTAATTTACATAATCACTGCAGTTAAAAGGTTGTTTCTTATTTTCTGTTTAACAGCACAAAGAAATACACATTTTTTTATTCTCCTTTTCATTAATAGAAAAAAAAAAAGGCGTAATAAGCGGGAAGTATGTCTACTTCAGTTATCTCTCTCTCTCTCTCTCTCTCTCTCTCTCTCTCTCTGGTAGAGAAGTATATAGTCACCTTGCCCTAAGTAACTGTGTGATCTTTTGCCCTCCAATGACTTGCTGTAATTCTAGTTTACCAAATATTTACATGGGTGCAAAGATGATTCAAGTCACTTCTTTTGCGTGGTAGTACATTATCGTGTTGTATGGTTCCCAGGTTATCCATTTATCTTCACATTATAAATTTTAAGTCCTTGGGAACATTCATAACATCGTGACACGTCAGAAGGTGTAAGAACAGTGTCGTTGTACCGGATGAGGGCCGGAGTGTACAGTGGTCACCTCACGGATTAGTAGTGCAAACGGTTCAGGTGTATTTTGTTACTGGTTTTTTTTATGATTTTCTTCTCCAGTATAAAACATACTAAGAACACGTAAGACACTGTCAAGGTATATTCCGTAAAATAAATGAGATAGGAAGAAATGCTACGAAATCTGACACCTGAGACAAAACACGATAACGGCGCGTCCACACGTGCCCTCGAATATATGTTGGCAACACAGCTGGCAACATGTTTGGGTACATGTATGCAGCAGTATTTGGACAGATGTATGCAAACAGGTTTCAGTGCAGCTTCGAACACTGGCAGCAGAGGCGATGGAATAAGTGTGTCCATACCAGGCAGCTGAGACTTCATCATGATGTTGCCAACATGATCTGGACGCTGCTGTTCCCAACATGTTTGCAGCGTGTTCTTTACTGTGTTGCTTTCATGTTGCCAGCACTTGTTCTAGGATACGTGTGGACGAGCACTAAGGCTGTAGACACTGTGGTAGGATACGACTTTTTTCCCTTGTTGTCATATCAGACCCTGCATATGCGGGTTAAATATCAAAATTACTTGCATGTCGTTCAAGTCTGGCGTTTCTTATGTTCCATAAGTTCCAGTCGTATTCCAGTCGTGAGGTCTTTATCTAGTCCCAGTGGCTGAGCCATTTTCATCTGTTTTCATCTCAGCATTTGCAAATAATATTATACAAAAGGCTATAATCAGCAGAGTAAAGGCGTCAGAGTTTTCTTTAACCTTTGACTGCGAATTACCCATTTTACTTATTACTGCACGTAACGACAGACTATTTCGCTATATTCAAGAGGAAACCAAAGTATCAGAAATGCTAAACGTGTTACAATGCACGTTTGGGCTAGGATGAAAGAACTCAGCATTACGGCGCACGACAAGCCATCAAATTCACTAACACTTCCCACAATCAAATAATTAAATTCTTCAATACGCATACGTATATCAAAACGCATACGTAATAATAATACAGTGATGATATCATCGTCGTCATTATCATCATCATTATCATCATCATCAGTATCATCATCTTGTCCTCTTTCCAACTCAAGGATGGGGCAAGGAAAGGTTCAAAAAGCATGGAAAGAGAAATCACAGTTGAGAGAGAGATAAGCCTATCAATAGGTTGCCCAGTGAAATGAGTCACACACTAATTTGCTCAGAATTCAAGCCCACGGAATCTCCTCTGTACCTCAATAATTTAACTGCGCATTTATACTGTATCTACATCGCTATATCTATCTGCCTGTCTGTCTGTCTACAGATAAATAGATAGATATAAAAAGATAAATAAATAAGTATACGTTGTTAGTCACTCTAAAAGATGTATACCAAACTTTTTCCATAAGCTCCCTGCATATCCAGCTATTCTTTTCCTGTCAGTTCTCTAATCTCATCGACCTTTATACCTCGATTTCATGCACATTTTTTTTTTTTTTGCCACATCTATCCATCGTCTTCTTGGCATCTACACCTCCTATCACTTTCATATTCACTTACACATACGCTTTTCACCACACTACTCCCCATTTTCTCCATATGACCATACCATCTAAGTAACCCCCTTCAAGCACATGGTTAAAAAAAACTTTCTTAGTTCACATCTTCCTTGAATCGTATTATTTTTGTTATCCTATCCACCCTGCGCACTCCAGACACAGAACTCAATAATTTCATTTCAGCTGCTCTTACTCCTGTGCTTTTGTTCTCATGAAGCACCAAAGACTTACACCCGTGAACGTTTATGTCAGCATTAACCTACTTTTATGCAGTTCTGGTCCAGTATCCTCACCTAGAGCTCTTCATCCACCAGTATTTTTTCGACATCCTTTGCTCATCGACCGCTCTTTTTCATTAATTCACAAAAGTTTATAAGCTCTCTCGCACATTCAGTTTGACTTTCTCTGGTACCTCGATCCCCATGCGAGCCGCATTCTCCTTCAGCAACCACCACTTTAATTTTATCTACACTATCTTTCAAAAGACGACGTTCAAAGGAATCCACAAAAGTTGCTATATAGCACTGATAAGGAAAACCGGATTATCTGCATCCATCATATTGATATACTCCATCCTTCATCGCTGATCCCAGTCCCCGTCCTTCATTTCACAACTCAAAATCTCTCAACCATATATATATAATGTATCTGTGTGTGCGTATGTGTGCGTATCTGTGTGTGTGTGTGTGTGTGTGTGTGTGTGTATTATATTCATTTATCCCCACCATTTCTAAATCCACGTTATTTGTCTCTCACCAGACATGCTTCTGTTATATCCCTTACTTTCGTTTTTTTTTTTCTCGTTCATACACTGCTGTAATCACTTGTTTTCTACTGAGACACAGTCACAGCCTTATTCTATACCTTTGGTACAGTTCCACTCATCCAGGCTCTCTTCCATTAAAAAAAAAAAAAAATCCGCTGTCCTCGGTGTACATAAACATCCTGACCTCATTCCATTATTCAGCATCTTCAAAGTGTTCTTCAGTTCTGCCAATGACACATTTCTTTCTCTGTGCACCATTAAAACCAATTATGCTTTCTACCGCTCGTCACACATCGGTCCATTCATGTCCTTCAAAATATTGTTTCCATCTACTCATCCTACACGTTTTCACACTTTTGTCTTGTCACCGCATATCTTCATTTTTCTCACCTTTCCCAAAGTAATCTCTTTCCATAATAGTTTGCATTCATTTTTCTTTCAGGAACAATTTTCTCTTTCTTTTTTCACTTACTCTTTAGTTTTCTTTTCAAGTGTTTCTTAATACAAGTTATTCCTCCCTTCTTTCATTTGAACTCCTTTCTTGCATTCAAATTAACCACTTTTTTTTTTTCCTTTGCTCTTTCCAGCTCTGCATCTTAGCAAGCCGTAGATTTTTTTATTGCCACCATCGCAACATCACACACATTTTTATGAAGCATTCCAGACTAGACAGTTTCTCCATGTCTGTAAGCCATCATACTGAAAGAGTTCATTAGGAAAGTTACGGCAGCCAGAGACGCCGTGGCAAAATTGTAGGTATTTTTCTGTCGGTAGTGAGGGACAGTGATAACAATCCAGCCAACGATTTACCTTTCTTTTTGTATTTTTTTTTCGCAGCTATACTTTATTGACGAGTTAGTCCCTCCAATTCAGTTTCTTTGCTACGATGACGTCTTACATATTCTTATTACCAAGCAATTTTCTTAAGTAATTTATGGGACATGGAGAGACGTGAAAATTAGCATAAAGTCTTTATGAGGACTTTTTACGATCATGGGAAGTAACCAGACATTGCAGTGACACAGCAGGAGGGGGACGTTGGGTAGCTGTGAACCCCAAACACAGCATCTCCCGGAGAAGCTTAACTCTTCCTGCAGCGTCAGTAGCGTAGTCAGTGTTCTCGCCACAATCAAGGTAAAGGCCAAACACGGGGTCAGTTGGTTCTAGTCCTACGTCCTGGTCCTTGGGGGAGCAGCAGTGTTTTGTGCCTTGTCCAGGCGGGAGCCGCAGGATACTGTGCCGTGGTCCAGGAGGGAGCCGCAGTGTATTGCGTCCTGGTCCGGGAGGGAGCCAGAAGGTCTCGAACCAACATCAACCGGGAGAGAAGCCAAAACCTCACAACCCAGCCACCGCGAACTGACCGAATGGAAATATTTGGAAGAGTTATTTATTCTGCAAAGAGCGACTTTGCTGGGATGGTTATATGAATGCTAATGGTTGTGTACCTCCTCTATCTCTAATCTTGTCTGATGAAAGTAAACGGTTAATACGCTTGATATATAGAATAATAATCGTACAATCTGGCTGCCGTATATTGCACAGATCACTCCCACTCGATTTGTAAACTGTAGTTAATAATCAGTTACTCAGTTGTTCCTCGTAGTATATACCTTTCAGTTATGAGTTGGAATACTTTCTTCACATCATCAGTGGGTAAAGTCTGAAGGAAGTTACACTGTTCAGGGAAAAATGGCATAAGGAAAATACGGTACATAAAACTTTCCTCGTGTAATTCAATTATAATCGTGTTTACCTGATCTCTATAGGCTATAGATGGTATTGGTGTTCTGGCGGTACCGCTGCATTCGTTAAACACTTCTGCAGTGAATCGTACAAAGTACATTGAGAATGTCTTAGTGGTTAAATATTAAAAAGAAAAAAAGGAATTTGGGGAAAGGGGGAGACAGAAAGAGATGAAGTGAACATACAAAAGCAGAGAAAGGAGGAAACATTAGGGGAATGTTTGACTATAAAAATAACTTTTATTAATAAGTGAAATGAAAGCTTAAAGTATTTAGTCATGATTTATTTCCTGGGTTGATTTCCTTGTGTTTGATGTAATACTTAAATACTATTTTAACTGACCTTTCCCAGACAGTCTTACTGAACTCTATATTATAATATAAAAATTTATAGCATGCTTAATGTCCGAGTCACAGATTACGTATTCTTTCCAGAGAGTATGAATGAAATGGCTCATCGATTTTAGCTTGCTTAACACTTAATATCCTCTTGCATGTGTGTATTTATATATGCATGTAACGGGTACGTATGTATATATGTATGTATGTAGTATGTTTGTGTGTATTCCTGTATGTATGTATATTGACAACATTAATTAATGATTACACTACATCAAAATTATATGCTTCAGAAAAAATTCCCACGAAATCTCTTTTATGCCAGCAAGAATACGGTACAGTATGCCCAGGCCTACAGGACGATAAGCCACTTAAGATGAATGAAACCGTCAGGCAAGAGCAAGACTAAAACAGCTAATCTTAAAATGTGCTGGAAGTAACATGGAGGAGAAAGGTACGAATCCGGGTCGTCCAGTACTTGGTCCAGTACACAGTCGGCCGCTCTGTCAGTCGCGCTACAGTAAGGGTCTTCGTTTGAGTGAAACACCATCCGTGTGATGATGCTCATAATGCTTAGAATGTGACTGACTGACCGGGGCAGCTCGCACGGATGGTCCAGCATAAAAGTACATCCGGCACCTTTTCATGGACCTCACAGAAGATGCAAAATTTACCAACAAACAGGTAAATATCAGTGTTAATTGCTTTAGATCACAGTTACATTGATTCAGGGTTAGCTTACCAAGATTGGATTGACTAATACCTACATATTTTTGCATCTCCACGAATTTAGGGCTGCATCCATGAATCTCAAAAAAAAAAAAAAAAATGCCACTATGATATAGAGCTTAGCGGGCCTATTCTATCCGTGAAACGACGTATCAATCAATGACCTCACTTCATTTAAGCTCAAATTTAGAGCCATGTCGCCTGTTAACTCACATTATCAAAGTTCCGTGTATCGCATTCTTCGTCTGGGGAGATGACGGTGTTGTGCTTCACCAAACAAATCAATCACCACTCTCTTCACACGAGACAAACACGAATTTCAAGCACACCCTCAAGTCTCCCTCTTCAACCAATCATTCTCTTCGGAGAAAAGCACCACCAGAATTCGAGGACTTACTTTCGATAGACACCTAACCTGTAGTCAGTATGGAAACAACATAAGTATAAAGACATCTTGCAAAATCGTGACACAACTTCCTTTGCGACTTTTTTTTATTGCACCCTAATTTTCTCCATTCTGATATATTATTGACGTAATTTTCTAACAGTGTGAGAGCACGAGCTGTTTTTTTTGTTTTCTGTAGTTCAGGTGTGACAAAATTTTGGTTATTCGAGTTGGAATTTGTCAAGATTAGTTTGTCAATACATGTGTGACACGCAAATAAATAAATAAATAAATAAATAAATGTTTGGCTAGAACAATTTTCCATATTGATTTTTTTTCTTTTGTGTCCAAGACAATTTATCATCATTCGAATAGACACTAAGAAAATCGCAACTAAACGTGTGACAGTATAAAATCGTTTGGCCTTGTTGAACAGAATACTGTACAAGCTTTGCGAAGACCCCCCCCCCCCACACACACTCCAATCATGAGCTGGAATACTTTCTTCACATCATCAGTGGGTAAAGCACAAGCGGAATCGAATCGTCCTGTGTTTTCAGGAATAGATTACTAAAGAAAACGCGACCTTGATAAGGTTACAATGTGAGAAGCAAAATAAATCTCAAAGGAAGAGGTGCTACGAAATCCCCAATACCTCCGATAATACTACTTACTCAGTGCAGGTGGTGGTGGCTGGGGGGGGGGAGAAAGGTACGAACCCGGGCCTCACAGTCCATTGCCGGCCGCTCTACCAGTCACGCTAAAAAGTTACAGAGATCAGCGGAAGTTGCAGTTACTGGCGTGTATATCTGAGTCCGAATTTACTAACTCGCCACTCTTAGTTCGTGGACAGGAATGCTTGTTTTACTTTCATCTTAGCAGTCACTATAAAGGCATTGACCGAGAATGAAGAACGACTTTTTTTTTTGGGGGGGGGGGCAGGTTAAGAAGGGCTGTTTTATTTACCATATAGAAACTCACGGCAGCCGAAGAACACGATAACATCTTATTTGATGGTATTCTTGCTACATCCAAATAATTTTTTTCAGTGTAGGGGAGAAACAAAGTTGCTGAATTTTCTGCTTAACTTCTCGCAGTCTGTTTTAGATTGTCTGGTTGAAGCAAGATTGACGGCATCATGGTGAAGGGATTATATAAAAAGCAGAATTAAAGACAAATCCACTGAGTGAACGAAGAGAGAGCGACACCATAAGGCTGGGTTTCCTTATCTTCATTTACCGTCTAATAGTTGCGGCAGCTTTAGCTTTTTATTCGAGAAAACGCCAGACGATTTTATTCAGCAAGGGATAAGACACAGGACCCTTAGCGTGTTGAAGACAAATATGATATGAACAGAGTTTTAGAAATATTTCTCAAAAATAAAAACCAGTTATTTTAGCAACTCATAAATCAGTATTATCACGTAGAAGTATTTTCACCATAATATTCATTCTGGCTGGGATGTGAGGTTGTGAATGACGCTAAGATATTAACAAGCAGTAGTCTGCACAGTTTTTTCTCTCATGTAAGTTAATGAAAAAAAGAGGTTATGAAGTTATACACTGACTTGACAGTACTGTTAAACGCGCTTAAGACGATATGAAAAAAATGAGAACAGAACTAGATCTAATTACTGGAAACTTTTTACTGCATCTTAGCAACACTAGATTAGATTTCAATGCAGAGAGAATCAAGAATTGAAGAATAAATGTAATATGTCAGGAAACTGATTTATCTAGAAAAAAATAACACCAAATTAGTTTGTAAGTGGCATTCTTTAGGCCATAATTCTTTCCAGATATTTGAAAGAACTGGCAACTGTGATCATTGTGAATGGTCATTAGCGATCTGGAAAATGCTGAAGATATCTGGTGAGACGATTTTTTCACAGGCAAGTAAACAAAACAAATACAAAACAGGGTGGATTATTTTGGGAGTGAGATGGGGCAGAGAGCTTGGAAGGCTAGAGAGAGAGTGTGTGGTGATGTAATGTTGGTTCCATGCTGATATCAGGTTAGGTGTCTATCCAAAGTAGGTCCTGGAATTCTGGTGTGAGTGATAAGCTGAAGAGGGAAGATTGAGAGGGTGCGTTTGAAATTCGTGTCAGTCTGGAGTGACGATTTTGCATAGGTTCCAAGGCTTGAATGGCTGTGAGGCCTAATTCCTGGACACTGTTGACAGTTCTAATTCTCACTTGGTTTCCGTTTTAACATTATTTGTAGAGAGGTTAGAGACGTGGCCTGTAGTCCTAACGGACTCAGGTTCAAACCCCCGCTGGGGCAGGGAACAGTTTAAGGATTTGAATTTCATTAAATCAGGCTTTACTGATCTACCATAGGACCGACAGACATGTAAAAATACCCCCGCTAATACCAATACACCAGTCCTGTATGAGACAGCCCTAGCATGTATTCAGTATGGACGGTGAGTGTTAGCGCCGAAGTGGTGACATGTAGAGGTGCGTATTTATAGGAGGACTGCTGGGCCTTGATAGCAGGCTGTGAAGCCTATGTCCGGAGTCGAACACATAAAAAAGAAAAAAAAATATTGAACTGGAAAACAGGATTACGATGATGCTGATGATAATGATGATGATGATGATGATGATGGCGATGGTGACGGTGATGATAGTGATACTACTACTACTACTACTACTACTACTACTACTAATAATAATAATAATAATAATAGTAATAATAATAATAAGAAGAATAAGGATAGTAATAGTAATAATAATAATAATAATAATTATTATTATAATGATAATAATTATAATAATAATTATAATTATAATAATTATAACAATAATAAACTCAGAACAACACAATTTAAGCAATACTCCCTTCCGTTCGACGTTAGCTGGAACTAGAGCTACAAAGGGTAAGAACCCCAGGGAACCCTGGCCTCACTGCTCTACCAGTCGCGCTAGACCATTTACTTTTTTTTTTTTTATGTGTCCGACTCTGGGCATAGGCTTCACAGCCTGCTATCAAGGCCCAGTCGTCCTCCTACAATCTACATGTCACCACTACGGCGGTTAACACCCACCGTCCATATTGAATACATGCTAGGGCTGTCTCATACAGGACTGGTGTATTGGTATTAGCGGGGTCATTTTTACGACATGTCGGCGGCTCTTCTGGTAGATCAGTAAAGCCTGATTTAATGAAATTCAAATCCTTAAACAGTTCCCTGCACCAGCGAGGATTCGAACCTGGGTCCCACGGGACCGCAAGCCAACTCTCTACCGATCGAGCTACCGCCTCCCCTTTGAAATCTACCAATTACTTCTTGAGTACCTTGTGGACATAACAAACAAAAAACAGTCCTGAACCATCAAAAGTTAACATGGACGATGTTGAAAGACTCTCTTATTATTATCTTTCTGGTTGGATGAGTGAGGCTGGCCAGTCTCATCTTAAATGTCAGGACCAACTTGCCCCGGGCTCTTACGCTTCACATGAGGCAACACTGGATTAGATGATGGATGGATGGATTATTATTATTATTATTAACGCCCGCCTTTAGAAGGCGGAGCGATAATGTTTTTGCCTGCCTCTGTGTGTGTGTGTGTGTGTGTGTGTGTGTGTGTGTGCAGGGTGGAGATGGTTCAGCTTACGTGACTTCCATCCATGGCATCAGACTAGTGGCACTATGAACCCTCAGCACAGTTGTTTAACAATACAGTTTAGCAACTACATTTGTGTGTGTGTGTGTGTGTGTGTGATTGTGTGTGTGTGTGTGTGTGTTCCCATTATACCTCGAACGGCTTGAGCTATCAACATGAAACCTTCAGCGTATCAAGATATGGAATAAATGGACTTGGCAGGCAATTAGCGTTCGGTTCCAGAATTATTATCATTATAATTGGTGGGAATGGTCAAGACTGGTAATTAGTACCATCCCTGTATCTATAGCTCCCCTGAGGTGACAGGTCTTCTATCACTAGACCCAAGCAAACACAGAGTAGGCTTAAGCTGCTACACCTTGTCAAGGTTACACAGTCTCCTGTCCAGGTGGGTGATAGCCCCACGGCCGTAGCAGGCACTCCCCTCACGTCCTGGCTTCAACCTCCTTACCTCTCGTTCCATGATTTATGGCACTCCTAGCTTCTGGACCCCAGGTGACACCCTTCCTCACTTCTCTTCAGCCACAGACCTTCCCCATTTAGTGGCATCCTTCTCTCTCCCCTCACTCCAATCCATCACAACCCGCCACATCCTGGATCCAGCCTGTCTCCCGTTCCGTGAGTCCTTTCACACCGAAGTTCCAGGCCCCAGTTAACACCCATCCTCACTTCCTGGTAGGATCAGACTTTCCTCATTCCGTGACATCTAACAGTCTACGTCACTTCCTAGTTCACAGCCTGACTCCAGTTCTGTGATTTTTGGCTTTTCCGGGTTCCAGGCCCCAGATATCACCCTTCCTCACTTCCTTGAAGTTACAGACCTTCCCTATTCTGTGAGCATGAGATCCCACTCGGCTACATCCTGGATAGCAGCCTGGCTCCCGTTCAATGATTCATGGCACACCCAGGTCCCGAGTCCCAGTTGACACCGTTCCTCACTTCCCGGCAGTTACAGACCTTCCCCATTCCGTGACTCACTCCAGTCATCGCAATCACAGTCCAAGTCCATAGCCAGGGACGTCGTCATTGGTATCCATCCAAAGAATAGTCCAAGTTCATAGCCAGGGTCGTCCTCATTGGTATCCAGCCGCATCACAGCCCAAGCCAGGGTCGTCATCATTGGTATCCACCCAAGGAATAGTCCTTGTTTAAGCAGACATTACACTGAGTGACAATTAAAACTGTTTTTTTTAAATCCAGGAAGCAATGTACTACATTCTGTGATAGCTATATAATCAGACTACATTCTGTGATAGAGATGTAACCAAACGACCCCTGGTGGTTTGGTGAGTTAAGGGTCTCCAACCGGATGGGGGCCCATAAAGATTAACATCGGAGGGGTGGTTAGGGTTTATTGTCACATAGTTCCACTCAGGAGTTAGTAAGGCTGGTCACCCTTACTTTAAATGTTGTGACTAAGATGACCACCCGTGGGACTCTATGCTTCTGATGGAAAAAAAAAAAATGGATAGTCGATGAACTGTTAATACTTTACAGTAATATGTAGTAGGTGTGCATAATTCACTTGAGCAGATTTATATCCCTGTTCCGTACATGTGTTGTGGTATGTATGTATTGTGGTGATACGCCTAAAAGACAGCTATAACATTTTTTTTCTCACAAGCATACACACATACTCACTAACATTTAAACACACACACACAACAGCATAAGCGACTGACATCAAAACCTGAGAAAGTGAGTGAAAGAATGTGAGGAAAGAATAGCGGCTGAAACCATGACGGCAGAACACAACAGTTCCTTTGATACCTCATACGTAACTGCACCAATTTTGATTAAAGAGCGAAAATATGGGGGGGGGAAATCCAGAGAATCGCTTTTCTTGCAATAGTTGCTTAAATATTAGCAAAATCTATGCTAAACTTAAGGTATTTTTATTGAAATGTATACAACATATTCATCCGGCGAAGTCAGGCAAACTCAGCCTGTAGGCTAATAAGACAAAATTAATGAATTATCAGCTTTGAAGATTGCCGCTGGTAGTGGCAGTGCCGATAAGGGAAGGATAAACACGCATTTTCCAGACTGAGATGTGGAGGGTATTTTGCCAGCTGCCATATGTGAAGAGGTAAGTTTACAGTCTTGTCAAAAGGATAATTATTAGCGTGTGATGCGAAATATAGCCGCTGACAAAGTACCAGAAAAAGTATAACAACGAGATTATTTTGTTTATCTTGTTATTAAATCTGAATATTAATTATCATTTGAAAAACCTGGTTACCCATGATAAAAATATATATATAAATCGTCATGAAAAATACGTGTGACGTCACTTAGGAATTCTGGGTACGGCATGGAGGAAAGGAGCCGGGAGGAAGGTGAATAGATTATTTTGGTTTGTTATTTCCTACTTATGCAATTAATTTCATGATATCTCCTTTGTGTATGTGTTAATTGATGTCTGGTGCCATTATTGAGCTGTGGAGTTAGTTAAATTAGGGTGTAATTATTAGATATAAGGAGAATAGGCCTATAGATAGGTGTTGAGCCAAGATGTCCATTTAAGGAGTTAGCGTAGGATTTAAAACCTTCTCATTCATATGTATATTTAATGTAGGATATGTGTTTGTGTGTGTGTGTATGTTTTTATAGTGTCAAGCCCAGAGGACAAGCAGCGGTTTGCTGACATATTAAAGGCCCCGAGTTCAGCCATTTAACAGACCAGAGAGATTTAAATCGCCAACAGTAAATGCCATCCGTGTATCTTGGAAAGTATAAAGCTGATTTTGTGAATGGGCAAGCACTGAAATATGTTAAATTAGGGTGTAATTATTAGATATAAGGAGAATAGGCCTATAGATAGGTGTTGAGCCAAGATGTCCCTTTAAGGAGTTAGTGTAGGATTTAAAACCTTTAAGTCTTCCCATTCATATGTATTTTCAGTGTTGGATATGTGTGTGTGTGTGTTTTATAGTGTCAAGCTCAGAGGACAAGCAGCAGTTTGCTGACACATTAAAGGCCCCAAGTTCAGCCATTTAACAGACCAGAGAGATTTAAATTGCTAACAGTAAATGCCATCCGTGTATCTTGGGAGGTATAAAGCTGATTTTGTGAATGGGCAAGCACTGAAATATGTTTTGAGGCATATTTGAGAATTAGGGATAAAGTTTTTTTTTTTAAATGTGAAAATGGCATTTATATGAACTTGTGAATTTATGGTTTTGCAGAAATATCCACCTCAAGCTTGGAAATTTCTGTTTCAAGTTTGCAGTTTACTTTGTTTGATCTTAATTACCATTTCTGTCATATGTCATGGATTTTAGTTATTGACCCCCCTTCTTCCCCTCAAATAAGTAAAATGAGAACAAAAAAAAAAATCACATGAACCACAAAGAAATGGCTGATAATAAAAACTTTAAGTACCAAACCTTACCAGATCCTAACCCTTTTTCACATGAGACACTGAAGTCCTTGCATTCTGGGAGCCTTCTTGGACCATTAATCAACCGAAAACATTCAAACCTAACTTTGGACAGCCTTGCAATCCAGATCAGAACATTTTATTTTCAACAGTAATGTAACTTGAGCCAGCCTTAATAAGTACTGGTTGCTGGTTTGTCTGTGTGGCCTAAAGAGGTGTGTCACAGAAACACAAAAAATTTAATGATCTGGAACAGACATACTTTGGACACTGAGCACACATGGGTAGGCCACAAAACACATTTGGGTATAAGGCTGTCATCTCCTAATATTGACAGATTCTTTGTCATTTTGATGGAATTTAGCCACAAAATTTTAAAAGCCAAAGTCACAGTATGTACACATTACAGACAGCCTCTGCATCGTTGTATTGTTTAGAAAGGCTCCAACGTGCTTGCATGTGTCGGCCTTGATCACCTAATGGTGGCTGTCCATGCAGCTTGATCTCTGGCAGCCTCCCTGTTTAGGTAGTTCCTTATCCCTGAGGTTGCACACTATGACCTCGTCCCAGGTTTTTTTCGGTCTGCCTCTCACAGGCCTACCCCCGACATTCACACTTCTCACTTTCTCCATCCAGTTGTCATCCTCCATCCTCTCAACATGCCCAAACCATCTCAGTGTACTCCTCCTCATCACAACACCAGCGGGGGGCACGGTGGCTCAGAGGTAGAGCATCGAGCTCGGGACTGGGGGGTCGCGAATTCGAGCTGCGCCTGGGACTGCCGTGCTGGGAGGGGTAGCGCCCTCCTGTTACCTAGCGAGGCTATATGATCTAATTGTAAGGTCTAGCTCGGGGGATTCTTTAATCCCTTTTTAATCACAACACCAGTCCCAAAGAAGGGTGACCATTCCCAACCCTCTAACTATCGTCCAATTGCTTTAACATCCTGTGTCTCAAAAGTTTTCGAGTCAGTTCTTAACAGAAAAATTTTAAAGCATCTTTCCTGTCACAACCTTCTTTCTAATCGTCAGTATGAGTTCCATCAGGGACGCTTCACTGGCGATCTTCTCACCTACCTTTCAGACTCCTGGTCATCCTCCTTTCGGGACTTTGGCGAAAGCTTTGCCATTGCACTTGACATCTCAAAGGCTTTCGATCGAGTCTGGCATAAATCTTTAATTTCCAAACTGTCCTCCTACTGTTTCTATCCTTCTATCTGTGCCTTCATCTCTAGCTTCCTTTCTGGTCGTTCTATAGCCACTGTTGTAGACGGCCATCATTCTTCTCCTAGTCCTATCAACAGTGGTGTTCCTCAGGGCTCTGTCCTATCACCAACTCTCTTCCTTTTATTCATCAATGACCTAAGCTGTACATCTAACCCTATCCACTCATATGCTGATGATTCCACCCTTCACATTTCCATTCGGTTTCTGCAACGTCCATCTCAGCAGTTACTTCAACATAAAAGGGATGAGGCTATGGCACACCTAATGTCTGACTTGGCTCGTATCTCTGATTGGGGTAAAAATAATCTTGTTATTTTTAATGCATCAAAAACTCGGTTCTTACACTTATCAACCCGACAAAATCTTCCTTAGGATTACCCACTAATGTTTAATAATGAACAGATATGTCCTGCATCATCCTTGAACATGCTTGGGGTTTCATTCTCTCAGGATTTGTCTTGGAAAGAACATATTACATCTCCTGTGAAATCTGCTTCCAAGAGATTAGGTGTACTAAGCCGATTCCGAACTTTCTTTACCCCTGCACAGTTGTTGACCTTGTACACGGGTTTTATTCGCCCGTGTATGGAGTACAACTCTCGTGTGGGGAAGCTCCCCACATGCAGCTCTTCTCAATAGGGTGGAGTCAAAGGCTTTTCGTCTCATTAACTCTCCTCCTCTTACTGATTCCCTTCAACCTTTGTCTCTTCGCCGCACTGTTGCATCTTTATCTCTCTTCTATCGCTACTTCAACGGTCACTGTTCCTCTGAACTGTCTGCTTGCATCCCTCCACCTCTATGACGGGCACGTAGTACCCGTCTAGCAACAAACTCTCATCCCTTTTCTGTCCAACTCTCTAATGCAAGAGTCTAGCAACAAACTCTCATCCCTTTTCTGTCCAACTCTCTAATGCAAGAGTTAACTGTTACTCCCAGTCCTTCATTTATGGAACTGGTCAACTCTAGAACTGTCTTCCTTTGTCTGTATTTCCTACTTCCTATGATCTCCAGTCTTTCAAACGCAGTTTGTCCATGCATCTCATAATGAACGGATCTTGAATTTGGCTCTCTTTTGTATTGTTTTTGCTTTTTCTTGGAAGGAACAGTATGCAGGCCTGTGGCCTTTGGTTCCTTCTTCCTTGCATAAAAAAAAAAAACTCCAGTCGCATCCTTCTGCATTTAGCTGAGTAATTACCTGTCAGACAGAGTCAGTCTGAAGGCTGTAGCATTTTCAATTCACTTTTCAGGCTGACTCACGTGATGTACCAGTATGCAGTGGGTTTCCTCAGCACAACTTGTGCATTTACTTGGTCCCAGCCTCACATACTGCATAAATGGAGGTGAGTTCATACACATGCAGTTACTGTATTTTTTTTGGTGCTGAAGGGGAATGCCATAACTTGGTGGCACTGATATAACGAGGTAACTTCACTGCCTTGGTTTGCAAATATCCCTCAGCTGTCTCCCTGTCCATAAAAAGAGGATGATGGACTGCAGAAGAGCAACAATAAGTATAGCTTGCAGTCTACTCAGATAAACTGGGTTTCACAAACAATCTTAATTCCATTGTTTGTTTCCTTCATTTTATATTTTTTTATTTCATAGCTTATGCATAACATTTTATTCTACTTATACAGGATATACAGTAGGAATGAGAAACCATTTTATAAAGTTTTAGGTTTAAGTTAGAAGTATTTAAACTGGCAAAGTGCCTATTAATCATACCTGTTTGATTGTGTAAATGTTCTTTTACCAGATTATAATAATTTGTTTGTAGGGAGTGAATACAATGCATACCTAGGAATAAAATTATTATATATTGCTCTGTCCTCCATCATTTGGCTGCCCCTTCTCCAACTGGCACACCCCTCCCTCATAAATCTCTCCATTCCATCCATCCATCTCATCCTTGGTTTCCCCCTCCTTCCCACTCCCTTCATGCAATCTGTATAACTTCCATTTTCTCTGACATATAATGGCAGGTGGAGTAGTGATTTTAGAGTGCCTAGTGGAGTGCCTTACGCAGCAGTTTGAGTCTCCCGGAGGTGTGTGGAATTTTTTTTGTCGTGTGGAGAGACAGATGGCCAGAGACAATCCCAGGAAGATGTGGAATGAGGTCGGTGTGGAGATGTATGTGCAATATTGACATTGCTATCTGCTATGTATAAGTGTGTACACCGGGAAACCATTTACTATGCTGGGTGGTAACCATATAACCAAATTTTGGCACCTGGTGGTTTATTGGATAATTACAACACTCCAGTCGGATTGAGCCGGTGATGGTTTAAATCCAAGGGGTGGTTGGGGTTTATTGCTGATGTAATGCCACTCAGGGATGAGTGAGGCTGGTCACTCTCATCTTAAATGTCAGGATCAACTTGCCTAGCCCTGGGCTTCTACTCTCCTCTGTGGGGCGATATAGGATTGGATGATGATGATGATGATGATAAGTGTGTGAATGTAGTGGAGAGGTACAGTATATTGGTTAGGGGTGTGTGAGTTGTGGGGGTTAGGACAGCATAATGGCAGGGCTTAGGGCAACATGGAGGTGTTTTATTTGTGGCCACCCCTTTTGGGATTAAGGCATCTGGCTATAGATGGAGATAGATAGATGTCGATTTTTGTATGTACGGTATGTATGTGTGCATGTTAATGTGTGTACTGAATTGCTAACACATTCAAGCAATTTTCTTACATACTGCACACTAATAATTTGTATCACAGCCTTCACAGCACCAGCCATTTTCTTTCTCTGTACCACTCTGCTATCCACTTTGTTTATAATTGTACCCCTCTCACCATACACACTTTTCAACCTTGTTGTCATTACCCCACATCATTCACAAACCACATTACAGTATTTCTTTCATTTTATGCAATCTAAACACACCACACAGTATCAGGACAGCAGACCATCTCTCTCCACTAATTCAACAACCACCACCCATTGTTAATATTTACCTGCCTTTCCAGATCAGTGTGAAAATTTGGCTGGTGAGATGCATACCCTCATTCAACTGCTGACTCTGTCTGTGGGGGTTCCTCACTAATTGCCCCTGGTCTTAGTTTGAGGCCCTCTCATTTGTCAGAAATTCCCCAGTGTGGGATTAACCATGAGGCAAATGACTCAGCTACCTCAAGCCTGCCAAAGAAAGGAGCCATTCATTTTTTTTTTTTATGTGCTTGAAATTTATAGGGTAAGGTAAAATTTTATTTATTTTTTTTCATGATGGCATTCCAGAAAGGTGTATACCGTACTGGATTTCAATTACATTTGCAGTAGCCGTGTGCTTGTCTTAAATATTAGGCCATGCATGTGGAAGAACAAGCCCATTAACCCACCCAGTCCCAACCGGTTTTTTACCCAGTCTACCCCCAGATCCTGACCGATTTTCGACTTTTTGTTTTTTGGCTGAAACCTTCGCTTTTGGTGAGAAATATCGAAAATTCATAGAAAAATCGCGATCCTGAGGTAAAAAAATGTTGATACAGGTGTCATTCAACCTTAAGCTTTCCTTCTTTTCCAGGGTACCTGGCTAAAGAAAATGAACTATGGAAGGGTTAACTAATTCAAGCCACTTTAAATTACGTATTTATTTCATTTATTTGGTACGAATTTATGTTTAGTACAAGTCTATATTGGTTTTCACACAATAATATAGGCGTTTATAAGCAATGTTCACTCACCCAAAACCCCAATACAGTAATCTCTCTACTATTCGGACTCCCAGTATTCGGATGCATCACTATTCGGACATCGTGGGCTGTCCGCCCCCCAAAATGCCCAAAAATTCGAAAAAATCCAGAAAAAATCCGATTTTTTTGGACCGCGCCAGTTTGAATTTCCCGCGCGCGCCGATAGGCTGTGTTTTCGCGCGTCGCGCCTGTCTGTCTGTCTCATTTCCCGCTCCGTTCCTGGCTCGTAAACACGCTCTGAAAATGCCAGCTGAAGTGATTGGTTTTGTGGTGATACCCTACCTCCTGCAGGGCTTGATGCTGCTCTTCACCTTCTTCATCATGTGTGTGATAATGGCCCCGCCAGCTGAGAAGAGGAAGAAAGTGGTTCTGACTCTGGAGAAGAGGGGGTTGTATTGGAGAAGGTGGACGCCGGGTGGCTGACATCACGGATCCTTCGTGAATTCAACCTCCCTCGCTCCACTTTGTTTGATATCAAGAAGTCCCAAGACAAACTACAGCAGTACACGGCTGATTTCACTTCAAAGACCAGACGAAACTTGGAGAGGAAGTTGATGTTTACTCCTAAGTATGCTGAGATTGAATAAATTCTCCAGGACTCGTCACTAAACCACACGGGAATTTACTGTTATGTATAGTGCAGTGAAGTGATGTGATGCAAGGTATGCGAAAGAAAACATTGTGGAAAGTGCTTGTGAGAAGTGCTGGTGAGTGTAAAGTGCACTGGAAGTGCTAAGGTGTTAGGTGCAAGGTCTTACTGTCAGTCTGAGATGATCGAGCGGGTTATACATGACGGCAGCATCATTCTCGTAAGTACCCAAACTTCATCAAAATTCCTTGTTTTGTTAATCTCATGCATAAACTGTGTGAAAGATGATTTCCATAATGATTTTCATGTCTAACCTGTTTTCAGCATGCTGTAAATGGGTTAAACAATTACCCTAAATGTTAATCATAATTTCCTGCTTTCAATTTAATTTTTTCATGTATGGTTTTTAAGTGCACCAGCTATGAAAAAGGTGAATGCCTTTGATTTGTGTGCGAGATAATTACCATAAAGATTTTCATGTCTAACCTGTTTTCATCATGCTGTAAATGGGTTAAAAAATTACCCTAAATGTTGATCATAATTTCCTGCTTTCAATTTAATTTTTTCATGCATGGTTTTTAAGTGCACCATGTATGAAAAAGGTGAATGCCTTTGATTTGTGTGCAAGATGATCAAAGATTTTCATGTCTAACCTGTTTTCATCATGCTGTAAATGGGTTAAAAAATTACCCTAAATGTTAATCATAATTTCCTGCTTTCAGTTTAATTCTTTCATGCATGGTTTTTAAGTGCATCAGGTATGAAAAAGGTGAATGCCTTTGATTTGTGTGCAGGATGATTACCATAAAGGTTTTCATGTCTAACCTGTTTTCATCATGCTGTAAAAGGGTTAAAAAATTACCCTAAATGTTAATCATAATTTCCTGCTTTCAATTTAATTTTTCATTCATGGTTTTCAAGTGCACCAGCTATGAAAAAGGTGAATGCCTTTGATTTGTGTGCAAGATGATTACCATAAAGATTTTCATGTCTAACCTGTTTTCATCATGCTGTAAATGGGTTAAAAATTACCCTAAATGTTAATCATAATTTCCTGCTTTCAATTTAATATTTTCATGCATGGTTTTTAAGTGCACCAGCTATGAAAAAGGTGAATGCCTTTGATTTGTGTGCAAGATGATTACCATAAAGATTTTCATGTCTAACTTGCTTTCAGCATGCTGTAAATGGGTTAAAAAATTACCCTAAATGTTAATCATAATTTCCTGCTTTCAATTTAATTTTTTAATTTTTTCACCAGCTATGAAAAAGGTGAATGCCAGTGAATTTCATGTCTGGTCATAACCTAACCTAACCATTTTTTTGGTAACAATTTACATCATTTACTGTATTTGATGCTTTGTATCCAATAATTTAGTGCATAAAATGTGAGAAAAGATGATTTCCATGTCCGATACTTACTTATACTATGCTGGCAAGTTTTGACCACCTATGCCTTACTCACCTCTAAATCATCATTTTTTGGTTAAAATTCAATTAATTCATGCTTTGTGTGCATTATTTATGTGAAAAGGGACCTAAATAAGTGCTATACATGTCCGGGAGGGAGGTAGGAAGGTAGTTTTCTGATTTAGGTTATGTTTGGTTAGGGTCATGAATGACCGGTGCTGGAACTTCAGGACCAGTATTCGGACAAAACCAGTGTCCGGACATGGCTTTGGCTCTATTACGTCGAATAGTGGAGGGATTACTGTATATGGCACCTTCCTTTACGACATTACCACCTCATCACTTCTGTTTGTTTTTATGTCTAGCTTCTTTCTTTCTTTGTCCTCTACCTCAGGAATCACTTTCACCATGAATTTCGTCACTGGAGAGACCGTGGGGCAACATGCCTTCACTGGCTAGGTTTCTGCTAACAGGTGAATTGCCTAGTGTGGGGGGGAGGGGGGGAAGGGGGGCTAAGTGGGTACAGGCAGTATCCCTGCTTGACAGCAGGTAGGGGAAGGTCTCCCACATATGCATACCAAAAATCACCCACGAATGTTGAAAAATGTGCACACAATCGCCCTTGCAATTGCGTGACGTACGATGCATGTCGTTGGGTCTGTCCCGTGGAAAAAAGTAGTGACGTGCATCGTAGTCGATGGGACTCTGCGGGTTAATATGAGCAAAGTTTACGTATGATAAGTGAGTTTTGTTCAGTAGCATAAAGGAGAATGATGAGGTACAGTGTAGAGAGTATGTTGCATAGGAAAAGGTGTTAAGGAGCCTCCCATTTCATCTAAAACTCATGCTAAGCAGTTTATAATGTAAATTGAACCTTAAAACTATCCTGTATATCATATTGTTTCAGTACTGGCATTGTTTTCAGTAATGACATACAGGAGAATGATGAAGTATTATATGCAGAGTGAGTTGCAAAGGCAGAGATGTTAGATTTTTTGCCCATACGATCATCAGTAATTGTAGCTCTGTAATGAATGAGAATTGGACTTGTGTTGTTATAACATTTTTTACTCAGAATTAGCCCTAGAAAAATGTTAAGTTTCAAAAAAATATCAAAGAAAATACAGTATTGGGTTAGGTTAAGTTTGATTAACCCTATGAGATTTCTGGGCTGCCACATTTTTTTTTTTTTTTTAATGCAAGGAAGAAGGAACCAAAGGCCATGGGGCCGCAAACCGTTCCTTCCAAGAATAAACAAAAACAACACAAAAGAGAGCCAAATTCAAGATCCGTTCATTTCGAGATGCCTGGACACACTGCGTTTGAAAGACGGGAGATTATAGGAAGTAGGAAATACACGCGGAGGAAAACGGTTCCAGAGTTGACCAGTTGCATGAAAGACTGGGAGTAACAGTTAACTCTTGCATTAGAGAGTTGGACAGAAAAGGGATGAGAGGTTGTTGCTAGACGGGTACTATGTGCCTGTCATAGAGATGGAGGGATGCAAGCAGACAGTTCAGGGGAACAGTGGCCATTGAAGTAGCAATAGAAAAAAGATAAAGATGCAACAGTGCGGCGAAGAGACAGAGGTTGAAGGGAGCTAGTAAGAAGAGGAGAGTTAATGAGACGAAAAGCCTTTGACTCCACCCTATTGAGAAGGGCTGTATGTGGGGATCCTCCCCACACATGAGAGTTGTACTCCAAACGGGCGAATAAAACTCGTGTATAAAGTCAACAACTGTGTAGGGGTAAAGAAGGTTCGGAGTCAGCTTAGCACACCTAATCTCTTGGAAGCGGATTTCACAAGAGATGTAATATGTTCTTTCCAAGATAAATCCTGAGTGAATGAAACCCCAAGCATATTCAAGGATGATGTAGGAACGAGCTGGACATTATTAAACATCAGCGGGTACTCCTGTGGAAGGTTTTATCTGGTTGATAGGTGCAAGGACTGAGTCTTTGATGCATTAAAAACAACAAGATTATTTTTACCCCAGTCAGAGATATGAACCAAGTCAGACATTAGGTGTGCCATAGCCTCATCCTTTGTTTGTTGAAGTAACTGCTGAGATGTGCGTTGCGGGAACCGAATGGAAAGGTGAAGGGTGGAATCATCAGCGTATGAGTGGATAGGGTTAGATGTACAGGTTAGAAGGTCATTGATAAATAAAAGGAAGAGAGTTGGTGATAGGACACAGCCC